>WYDI02007702.1:0-14888 GCA_009867235.2 Psittacus erithacus | reverse complement strand
GGGTGGTGAGGCACTGGAATGGGTTGCCCAGGGAAACTGTGAATGCTCCATCCCTGGCGGTGTTCAAGGCCAGGTTGCACAGAGCCTTGGGTGCCATGGTTTAGTGTGAGGTATCCCTGCCCATGGCAGGGGGGTTGGAACTGGATGATCTTAAGGTCCTTTCAAACCCTCACTATTCTATGATTCTATTGGAACAGACTGCCCAGGGCAGTGCCATCCCTGGAAGTTTTCACACCCCGTGTAGACGGGACCCTCAGTGCCATGGGTTAGTGGTGGTCTTGGCAGTGCTGGGGAATGGTTGAACCTGATTACCTTAAAGGTCTTTTTCAACCTGATTGATTCTATGATTCCATGTTTTCTAGAAAGCAGATGTCTGAGATGCTGCTATCAGGAGATAAACACAGAGGCAGGGAGTGCCCAGGCAGCCTCTAGCCCACCAACACAACTCAAAAATTCAAGACCAGCCCATGCACGAGGCTCACTGCATACAGGCAATTTTGCAAGCCCTCTCTCACTCCCTACCCCTCATAAAGGGTAAAGAAATCACAGGCACTGGAAATGCTTTAAAGCATTTATCCAAAAATTACCATGATGCAAGACCATGTTTTGTTATTTCCCAAATGCACAGAAGTGGATGCCTCCACTGACAAAGGGAAGTGATGTGTTCTTCACTTCACCCCAGCTAAGTGCTGACTTACTTAGTGTATCCCAGAGACACTTTATTCTTCCATAAATCCAGCCTGTGTGCATGAAGACATCCTGTTTGTTGCCTTTTAAACTCTTGACTTTTACAAAAGGCATGGATGAGATGGATTACAGACTGTCACAGTTATGAGATACTAAGATTTCATTAGAAACTTGGTTCTACTGTGGACTTTTCTAACCTTCTTCCTTAGAAACAACATTAAAGGCCAATGCCCAAGTCTTCATTCTCCTTATGACTTCCACAGAGGCTAAGCCAAGATACTTCTGTTAATATAATACATGGCAGATTTATTCATTAAGGCTTAAATTCTTGGAAGATATCTAAGTATCTAATATCTGATGAAATCAGTTACTCCACTGGTAGTGAAGTGCCTAAACACTTTTGAGGATTTGGGCCTTAGTAAGAAGGTATGCTCAGCTAAAGAGAATATGCCAAGAGAGTATTTGTGTGGTCTGCATTAGCCTTATGAATTTAAGAGGTCTTCCATGTATTTTGGCAATTTAAATCAGGTTGTGATTGGTTTCTGACCCAACCAAGAGATCTATTTGATGAAATAAGACTGGTAAAACTCACTTTAGGACAAAGGTTGATTTGATAATCATAATTGCATTTCTACTATATCTATTTTCTTAAGTGTTAGTAGATTTATTAGACTTTTCCTGTATAACCTATGGCTGATTTGCAGCTTCCTTGGTAATTTCTTAGTAGGCAGCAGCAATTTCTTATATCTTCAGTAATGTCTTGAATGTACATTTTTTATATTAATGATCTCACCAGGAGAAAAAGTGTACGGTGAATGCATGATGGCCATATGGAAAAGACAATGAAGTTTAGTAATTAAAACTGAAAAGGGAAAGAACTATGCAGTAATTAGAACACTGATTAATCAGCTGATAATTTTATCTTGATTAATGCTGCTGATTTTCCTCTTCTTATTGACCTAGGAAAGGTAGGTTTAGACCAATTAAATATAAATTATTCCCTTTTTTCACATTCCAGGCAGATTCCAGTGTTCTAAGTCATACTACATTTAAGATGTAGCACTGAATTGCTCTTACTAAATTGGGCAGCTCAACAGAAGGTAAAATAAGGTTTATGTTCTAAACATGCTGATGCTTTTATCTAAGTCAGAACTGGACAGAATTGGTTATTTCACTATTATCTAGGGAATATTAAATTAGATTAAGTTGCATTGGAAAAAATTAAAGACTTTGCCTGTTTTAAAGCCGTGACAGTAGAAAAACTAAGAGGATTCATTCATTTTATTGGGCCCAAGATATGGATGTATAATGTAGTCCTGGAACTTAAAGAAAAGGTTCTATATTAATGCTCCGATTTCCCTTCATGTGCAGAAGTATATTATTCATGGGAGAGAAGTGTTGCCAGCACCTACCTCACTCCCGTATCTGTTTGCAGACCATAAACAACAACACCTCTTCTTGTTTTCCCATGCACAGTTAAGGGATGAAAGCTCCTTATTTTAAGCAGGAGGAATTTTATGAGTGGTCTCATTCCACTGCATTCATATGTGAATCAGGGTATTTCTTGCTTTAAGACACCAACACTTCACAATCACATCCTTTTGCAACTGCAAAATACAGATGCTAGAGATACTACTGCTTCTCAGAGATAAATATCTGGCAAGTACAGAAAAGCTCACATGCAAAATGCAGGTATTTTAGTTCTGGAAATTCAGACTGACAATGCTGCTTGCTGGATGTGTGCTTTAACTTGCTGTGGTAGGAAAACACTGCAGCCCTTGGAAAACAAACCCCTGCCCTTCCTTTATGGATCACCTTCACCCCTAGTGTGTCTGCCATTCCACAAATGCCAGCTTCTTCAGTTATGCATACTGAAGTAGACCTCAGGATTAGCAGAAGTGTGGAAAGGTAAATCTCCAAACCCACACCTTCAGCACATTGCCGCTTGGCTGCTTTCTCTTAGCTGGATTTTCAGGTGGCAGAGGAAAACCCCACCTATGCCAAACACACCCATGCCAAAAGGCACCTGATGCCAAGAAATGTTTACCAGATGTTATAGAGTGAGGGGAACCCCAGAGATCCCAAGTTAAGGATTTCAGCTGACAAGACTCCTCTTTATCCATCATCTGCATTACTCAGTTCTGTCCTCACTGTATAACAAATACGCAGGTAGAATTTTCACCACAAATAAATTATCCAATTGATTTACACTTCCTTGTTTTCCCTGCACTTCTTACAAACCAAACCTTTCCCAATATTTGTGTGACATGAACCTAACTCTACAAGCCAGTTTTCAAGTGTATTTTACCACTCAAAAATCACATGGCTGTTTTTCCTCTTGGATGAAATTACTCAGCAGGGCAAATAATTACTACGCAGTGGAAAATGTTTTGTTTGAATAGAAGTAACTTGTTAAGAAGCACGTACAGGTGCGCGTAACAGAAATGTATCTTCCTGAAGCAGACCTAGCTAAACAAGGAATATGAAGAAACCAAAACACTTTTCACACTAGTAGATCAACTCTGCTCATTAATAACTCTTGCCATAGCAACAGAAATGGCACTTCTGTGTTCTCTGGCAAGGAAATGAAATAAATGATCCCTTAGTTTGGATCAAGCGAGTGAAAATGGATGGATCAAGCATGGGATAGCAAATACTTCATCACTCTGTCATTGGTCCAAACCCAAGCAGGCTGATTGTGCAAAAAAAGTGGTTGCTGTTGTAACTGAGTGCCTTTATGTTTGCAATAGTACAAACCCTACTGCTTTGCAACTTTTTAGGTGTGTTACTCAGGCTGAGTAAGCCAAAAGATTGCCTTGCTCAGTAGGTCATGTATAGTAACAGATTAACCACTCAGTGGGAGAAATCTTCTTCTGCAACTCCTTGTATTTGCTCCACAGCTAAATGAAAATCTTTCAGTTTCCTTTTTCAGAGATCCAATTGTACAGTCACAGAATTAAGAGATAAAGTAAGGGTGGACATCAGCCTGGTATATATTTCTATGCGTGGTGTCACTTGGAAGTACTAATCATCTCCGATTCTTGGGCACCTCAGTGTTCACCATTTTAAAGTCAGATCACTCCAAGTATGATTTTTCCAGCTAAATTTTAGGCAACACAGTTTGAAACAGAGCTGGACTGTATGTAACTACCTGGAAGCCCATCTGACTGGGAGCAGGATGTTTGTTCAGCCACAGGGGTTCCAAAACAAGAGCAAGCCAAGGATTTGAGAAAGAGTAATGTAAATAACTCTCAACTACAGCCCTGCAACTACTGCCCAGTAATGATTTTACTGAAAACAACTATTAGTTCAAGAGGTGCAAAACGCTAATTCAGCTAAAAGGAAGGCAGAATATGTGAGAAGCAAACACCACATCACCATTCTTTATCATCCTATTTGTGCATTATCCATACAACAGAATAGAAGAAACAATAAGCTAGACCCTTCATGCATTCCTATTGTTGGTAGACTTAATGTGACTGAGAGCAGAATGTAATCATATATAGTTACATAGAACTGATATACTAATTATTAAGTACAACTATATACTGGTAACATCACAAATTGCTGAAAGTCTGTGAGGGAAATGGAAAAAATACAATCACTACACAGACTATTTCTATTACTTTAAGAAGAATTCCCTATGCACAGTGAAGCGTTAAGTTGTTATAAAGATTACAACAAATATTTTCAACAAGAAGGCTAAATATTGTGGAATTTGAATATAAAATGAGATTTGTAAGACTAATTGTCATTGTTGGTTTATAAACCAGCATAGTACCACCCACTTCATTTAACAGAAGCCTGCTTCAGGATCACAGATGAAATGGAAACTGAAAGATTCTTGTTTTAAAAAGCTTTAGGTGCCTCAAAACCTAATCAGTTGTAAGTTGGCAAATGGATAAAATAAATACATCAACTTTCAGAACAGGAGATCTGAATTATCAGGTCTTATGCTGTTAATTTTACTAAATAGTTGAGGACTTCATGGAAATTTTCACATCTTTATTTTACACAAGACGTTTTATCCAGAGCTTAAGCACTGGTCTTGCTTTGGATGACTTTCTGCTCAATTTACACCAGTGGCAAGCCTTTAGGTAAAGAAGTTACTGAGATGTTCCAGCACTATCATCATGAATAGTAATTTTACTGTGTTAAGGGCAAGAATATTAATCTGCATGAGATGCAGGATCCACTGATAACACAAATTAAAGGTTCATTCCACTTCAAATTAAATAGGACTGCAGTAAAACAAAGGGAATGCTACAGGTTAGGAAGGATGGGGAAGAAATCCATGGAAAAAAGCAAAATACTAACAAGAAAAGTTCAGAATGAATAAAAATAAACTTTCTATTAACAAGATTATACAACCATCTGATTGACCAAACCTGGAAGACAACCAGAAATAGAGCAACAACCAAAGTGTAATACAAAATGATGTTAAAATCATCAAATCAGTGTCAAGGTTGATGACACTCAATAAAAACTTTATTAACAGTAAAATGAAAGAAAGGAGGTCACTGAGGAGCAAGAAAAACATCATATCTGATACAGAAGTTAAAATCACAACTCACCATATCTATGACTGACATTACAAGGGGAAGTGTATGCATTGAGTAGGGACAAAACATTGCTTCAAACCCATGCAAAAGCCAACAAGCGTGGCCAGGCTCTAGGACTGGCATGAGAGCTGAGCTCCTCTGGAATTTCACCACACAGGGCACAGAAACTACTTTTGGTTTAACCAAAACATGATTCAAGGTAATGAAAAGTCTATGTAACCAACAAAGAAAACATTGCAGTGCATTTCAAGAGATGGTTGATAAACTAAAGAAAATAAGAACAACATTAGAACTCAACCAAAGATAACAAATATTCTAAAATAAGATGGAGAATTGCCTGAAGGAAAAAGAAGTGCTCTACTAGTGAGCTCTACTAGTGCTTTATCACTAACAGTATCAATCAGATCATGTTATCATATAGGAATTAAAAATCCCGAGGCACAAACCCTCACAGGGAAGCCAAGGTGGGAACAGTTACCCAACTCTTCATAATGTACCACACAGTTTTTTATCATTTCATCACTTGTGTGATTCCATCCAAGCCAATCTTCAATGTTAGCAGCTTAATAAAGATAATACAAAGCACATTTGAACAAAGAATCACCAGAACAGAGGAGTCAAGCCTAGAAAAATTAAAAGGTGATGATTTAATCTGTGAGAGATTCACTACTAAAAATAATCTGTGATCAGAACATCCTGTTACAGATTGTCTGAGGTTCAGACTCATAGATCCCAATCTTGTGCCAAGAATTCAATCTGATTAAGCAATGGATGGATGTGGTGTTCATATTACAGCTATCAGATCTACCTCATATCACTCTAAAGATTACCAGAGCCAAAGGGATTTCCAGAGAGTACAAGGCAGTGAACAAACCTCAAGAGTACGGGATGTTTGAGGTCTGGATGAGAGTGACAGGAAGGAGACCTCCAGAGACCCAGAACTACAAGAGGTTTTAATGGAGCAGGATGCTCCCAGATCACAGTTGAATGATGAACAATTGTAGAAGTTGTCCATTTGCAGTCTCCTGATAGCTGATCAGTTACATCTGAAGAACATTGGGTCAGTTAGATTGTAAGAACCTCTAACTCTGAACCAATATTCACCTTCATGTGTCCTGTAAGATATTGCTTGTTCCTGCAACACCCAGTGTTCAGATTATTTAAACCCCCCACCCTGTTCCCTACCCAACAGCTAATCACTTTCCAGTCCCACATCAAGTCTTGGTCAGCTTTTAGGCTTCAAAAATTGCATTCCTAAATAAGATAACATTACAGAACATCTCATCTCCAGGAGGAACAAGCCACACCTTGCATCTCTTAACAAATACATTTAGCACTTACTTCCTAACACTTTTGGTAGTTCATAACTTTCAATAAATGTCACCATTTCCAGTTTCCCCCTACTATCCAGACAGCTGAAGTTCTTCACTCCCAGCATCATTGAAGGCTATTCTACAGACCCATAAGGTGCTTTGTTTAAACTCTCACTGCCGGCTAACTGAATGCACTGTCAGTTCTCTACAAAGCTCCAAGTTCCCTTTCTAGCAATTTCCTCCCAGTCCCAGCAACTTACAAATTCCACACCCTGGCACCCTTGTATTCCTTCTAAGAGCACCCATCATTGCCCTTGGTCAAAATTATTCTGTACTTTTCCCAGTCAGGCTCATTCTCCACATTGTTGTCTGCAGTCAAAGTCACTCAAAAATTCCTATGGTCTCAGCAGCACTAAAAATACATAACAGCCTCCTTCCACTAATGGCTGTGAATCACAGCATTCCTCAGCTGACATAAGTAGTTAAAATAGTTGGGGGAAAAAGGAGAAAAAAAAGTTAAAATAAAACTTTTTTAAAGTTCAAGTGAAAAAAATGAAAAAAGGTTGAAAAGGACTCCCCTACCGTCTAACAATATTAAAGTCTGCCTCAAATTTACAAACGTCCTCAGCAACATCAAACGCGCCGGCTTCAAACACACGCGGCAGCTTCAAACCTGGCAGCTTCAAATGCGGCAGCTTCAAACACACGCGGCAGCTTCAAACGCGGCAGCTTCAAACACTTTTGGGGCAGCCATCTTGCACACGCTCAAAAGAGCACAACCTTAGAAACCTTAGGCAGGCACCTTATCCACGAGGCTACACAGAGGCTTTGTTACAAAAAAGAATTATTGGGATTTGCAGACGTTAAATTAGCCCGTAGAGGGAGCTCACACCGTCCCATAAATGCACAATAATTGGAACATACTGTAATTTAAAACATTTCTCTATTAAGCTCTCTGTAGAGAGGCTACAGAGGTCAAAGTAGAGCATTCCTTACTTCACACCAACCTCTGTGCGCCCGTGAAATTTCATTCAAATTAGACTCCATTGACCACATATTTTGTAGTTCCAACAAACAGAAGACGAGGTGTTTGGCCATGTATTCGCCACAACAAACACGGCTTCTCCTAATCATCATTTGCACCTGATGTTGGAACAAGAAAGTCTATGTCAGAACACAACAAGAACAAAGAACCGCCAGTCGGAATTGTCATGGCAATGCCCTCGATCTCCCCACACGTTCTTTCTGTTCAGGCGGCGATGGTTGTGCTCTTTGTATAACTTGACTTGAGCTGCTCTTGCTTCTCTCGGCTTTCTGTACTACATGCAGGGCTTTCAAAGAGTATTATTAGAGTGTGCTTGATATTCAAAGGTTGACGACGGAAATTGTTACCTACTGGATGTTCTTTAATGAAGCCACAAGTAAACAATGACCCAAATTCCTTTGGAAAAGTGGAACAGAATGGCTCCTCTGCAGAGCACATGCAATCAATGTGAACGGAAAAGGGATTTTCGAATTCCATATCACAAAAGACACACAGGAAGAAAGCCACCCCCTTAGCTGGAAAGGTTTTGAACACTTACATTGATTTACATCATGCAAACTTGGAAGAGCAGAGCTCACTTAGCCCATACAAAGGAGGTTACCTTCCCTCAGCCTGACTACACAATAGAGCTAACTGGTGTGCAAGGAAGGAAGAAAAAATGTGAGCGAAGAGAGATTTGATTTGACTTCATGTAATTTAGAACATTCTAAGCATCTCACAGATTGATCAGGATTCAACATTAAGTTGTATTTTCTACACCACAACAAAGCCAGCAAATGTTTTGTTCTCGTGTTGGCTTGGGAAATGCAAGTGCCTGCCTCTTTCAGAGATCTGGTGCCTCCCATTTTGTAACAGTGATTTTTTAGTGTTATTTTGATTGTTTTTAGGCAAAATATGATTGTTCCAAGAGCCTCATACTCAAATCATCAAGAACTACGAAGGAAAACAATATTAACATAACACATCAGAGGAGGAACAGCCTTTTTGCTCACAGTTTCCCTTGTTATCCATGCAAATGTGGCTAGGCTGTGTTGTTTCATGAGTGTTCAGCAAGATCACACTTTGTTTTCACCCCTATGTGAGATGTACCCCAAAGCCAGAAGTTAACATTATGCTCTCTAATTAAAGCAAACCAAACCATCCATCTCCACCCCTTTATCCCACCAATGTTATATGATACTGTTGTACATGAATGCACCTGAACTACTACAAATTCCAGCACCTTCAACTTTCAAATCCAAAATTGAAGACCTTGCGTTCCACCCTTTCACTCTGTGTAGCCCTCGCTCACCCAGTTGTCTCACAGACTCTTCAAGGCTCTGTCCCAGCAACATGTATTCATGTTTAAACAGGAGATTAAGCCAGCTGAATGTATTCAGTTCAGCATGGGCTTTAGTGCTTTCCTGGAGCTGAGGAAGAGTGAACTCTGTGAGAGTCGTAAAACAGAAATCTAGTTCAAAATAGAATATTTAATGAAGCTGTAACAAAAATTTGGAGACCCGTCTCGCAACAAGGTGAATAGCAATGAAGAAAGCTCAGCAGTTAATTCTAACCAGGAAAACCCCAACCACTTCTCACAAACACAGTTATTTATCTACAGAGCTGGAAACTTTCGGGTTCCTGCAAAAATGGGCTGAAAGCCCACGAAGACCAGGCCTGTTAATGCAAACCAAAAGGTATTTCCTAGGTATAAAGGTATTTTCAGCATTCCTGCCTCCACTCCTCTTTGAAATCAGAAGGTGAAGAACTAAGAAAAACACATTTTAAAAACAAACAAGGATTTATTGGGGTTTTTTTTCCCTGCATCTAAAAAGCTCTAATTAAGGATTAGCTCCAGTTTTAGCTGTAGGTCTGGGTGAACTGCCACTGCACAACTGGTTCATTCATCGCTGCTGATCTGGTGCAGAGTCTCACCCACATGTGCCAGTATAAAGTTCTGGGAGGTGATCCTCTCCTTTTCCCACCAAACCTGTATAAAGGATCATACATTTGGTTCCTAGCAAACTCACATAAAGAACAAACCCATTTAGGTTTGCTGGTTAATTTTCCCCCCTCTAGATTTATGTCTATCTAAATTTGATTTCTTGCTTAGTAATAACAACCTTGCTCCATTTCTCCTTTCACATGGTTATGTAGAACTTAAGTTTAATGCACTAAATGAAAAATATTCCCACCTTTATACCTTTGAGCAGCAATAAGAAGAAATAAAATGATGTAAAATAGAAATTAATAGCTAATAAACTTCACAGAATCCAAAAGAAATCTGAAAAGAGAGCCCAGAGATAAGACTATGAGTCAGTGTCTTTTGTGTAAAAGCTCTGTTCACCATCACTGCATCCATTACCTCCCGTGATGCAGACTGAATAGAAGACTAATGCCTATGGGGAAAAAGGGACCAACTATGGTTACGGCTATAGTTCAAGCAAAGAATAATGTGTCTGCATCTGCTGTCCTTTTTTGAGTCCTCGCAGACATAGTGTTTGATACCCACACAAGTCTCAGCAATAGCCAATTGCTAACTAGAGTTAACTCTGGGAAGAGCATGAAAACAGAGTAGATGTATGAGAGTTATTTCCTCCAGCATCTTTGCCCAGACTCCAGGAATATACTGCCCAGGAATTTCCTGAGAAAAAGGTGACATCTGTGCTTAACAGGTCCCACACCCCTTCTGATTGCCTGATGAAATCCTGTAAACTTCACAAAGTTGTGTGGGGCTGTGAAAGGCACCACTAGAACACAGAGACCCCAATGTAACCCCAGTCATTTACTATTGCTTATGAAAGAGTAACTCAATTATAGAATCACAGAATGGTTTGGACTGGAAAGGACTTAAAAATCATCCAGTTCCAGTATTCCTGCCACGGGCAGGGACACCTTCCGCTAGAGCAGCTTGCTCCAAGCCCCATCGAACCTGGCCTTGAACACTGCCAGGGATGGGGCAGCCGCAGCTTCTCTGGGCACCCAGCACCCTCACAGGGAAGAACTTCTTCTTTATATCCAACCTGAACTTGCCCTGTTTAAGATTAAACCCATCACCCTTTGCTCTGTCATGAGCTTGCTTTGCATTTCCCTGCAAGAACCCATGCCTGACTGGGACAGATTCTGAAGAGCACTTCATGAGCACCTCTGAGAAATCAGTGTAACTGAGTGGCATAAGACCACAGGAGCGGCTGGGAAGATGATTCACAGAACCATGCCTTCCTGGCCATCAATCTTGAGAACCATTTGCTGCGCAAGGTCTCTGACCCCTCTCAGATATCACACTGGCCTGGACAAGATAAAGTGAACTTCCTAATAAAAGAAACTCTGAAATCATGCATAACTGTAAATTAGCCACAAAGCTGTTATTAAGCCAGCTCCAGCCTTGGGAGGTGAGGAATCAGACAGCAGTGTTGGAGTCGCAGCTGCACAAAGGATCACTGGGGCTGTAGCACCTGAACGCTGAGATTTCTTTTCTGACATCTTTTTTTTTCCCTAAAAGGTTAAATGTGAAAACCCAGAGAAACTAAATAATGACTTATCTTGTATACACAGTACGTGCTGCTTATGTTTAGGGACCATCTGTGAATATATTTCACGCAGCAAACATTTCTCATGTAATAACAATGATCTAAAGACTGAAATTTGTTGGGTTTTTTCCCCTTAAAAGTAAATTAAGACAACAAAATCCATTTCAGTTGCAGCTCTCAGACCCTGGAGGTGAGTTTATTCTAAGTAGGCGTCACTGATGGCAGCAAAGAGGTACTTTAAGAAAGCTTATTTGTGTACAATATCCACAGGCCATCCACTTCAACTAGTTAGATGGATTCTTCAGTTAGTATATAGCTGGGCTAGCAGAAATGAAAAGCTGTATTAGCATTTATCACACATTAAATATTCAATTTTTCAAACTATAGGAATCAGTGATTTATTTTTTTTTTAATATATGTGCCATTGTAATCTTTTCTTCAAGAAAATTTTTTGATACAGTCTTTGTTTTTTGATACATACATTCATCTCTCTTCTGACGGATGCTAGGAGAGAATAGGAACTTTCCTGTTAAATATCCTTACAGGGTAGCAATAATGTTTCTCGAATGCAGTTTAAACACTGTTTTCAATGTGTGATTCCATTGTCTTGACACTGTAATCTCATCTCAGGCTGGAATTCATATTACCTGGTGCTTTGACTCTACTTTCAAGCAATTTTTTTCCATCTTCACTTTTATTAGATGGTTGTAGGTGGGTTTCTTAGTTTTATATTTTTCCCTTTGCACTCCAAAGGCTACATTTTGGAATTAAATGCTCGATAATGGCTCCATTTTTCCACGCTAGCATTCCCTGAAATCTACTTGACCATGTTCGCAGGTTTGGTTTGTGCCTTAACAGCTCTATTTAGAGCGGTCTGCACAAAAAGAAAACAGGAACCTGCCCATACCTCCCAGTTACTGACACCTCTCACAGTTCCTCAGTGTGTCTGTGACAGTTCTCAGTATTTAAAGGACCACTTGTGCTTTAAATCTGTTTGTAGAGGGGGCAAAAATATGAGTGTAATTTCACTTGCAATTCTGTACATGTGTATTTTCCAGCACCGCATTTTCTATACAGACTTTAATACAAGAAGATTTCTCAATGCCACCAAAGTCAAAACATGGCAGTGGGGGAACAGAAAACCAGGTCCAAAAAATACCCAAAAAAGAGGATTTGCTGCTTCTACACTTAACATTTGAGTTACGATGGATCACACTCACAAGACATCGAGAGTGCACAGTGATCCTGGATGTATCCTACCTACCTGGAATGACCACAAAGTCAAAACAAGAGGGCAGCAGCCTACAATCTTTAGAGGAGCTATTTTCTGCATTTATAAAGTGCCTAGAGCTGGAAGCCCATAAAAATAATCATTATTCCTTCTTATTCTAAACACTACTCAGTCTGCCTGAACACTTGCTGATCACTTTTTCCAATAGAACAACATCTCTTATTGTATTTCTTGACTAAATGGATACTACAAGTCAACCTTGCATGCTATTTAGAGTACTAGCAAATGTATCTGCAGATTAGTAATTGCAGCTGGAGACATTGATTTTATACCAGGGAAACCTGAGCAGAAATCATACTTCAACCCAAGTAACACACCAGCAAACTGAAAAAATAGATATTATTGGAACTCCTCATTCATAATTATGCAGTTATTCCAAGACACATAAACTAGTTATTGATAATAGGGAATTCTGTTATTTATATTAAATACAGTGTAAATCATAGATGAAACTGAACAATGAGATGCTACTACAGCTCATCTTCTTGGGATCCAAATAACTTGGGTAAGAAAGTAGGTTAAATGTAGAGTGTTCTTAACAGGATTATCTGAATGAGGGAGTCATGTCACATCTGAGAGTGTCTAATCAGAGAAAACCTCAGAATATAAGTGCCTTGTGCAATATAACAAAGGTTTTCTGACAAAATGAGATTGTCATTCTAGAACCAAATGCTGAATTACTGAAAACTAACATCAAACAAGATTACACAATGTGCCTAATGTGGCAGGTATGAAAGTCACGGAATACCATGATCACAGGAGGGAAAGGTCTATAAATAAACAAACAACTTAATGACAGTCACATCCAGCAACTCTTCTGGAACAAAGTTCAGGCTGGCAAAACTCTGGGCCAGAAGCTCCTGTCATTTATTGCTGTTTCCCTTGGTAATAGCACCACTGAAATCAATACAATTACATCAGGGGGAAGATGAATCTGCTTTCTAGTGTTTCATGAAGTTGGAAGACAAAATTAATGGAAAGCCTTAATATAATATAATTGACATGAATGCTGCAGAGTCTGTCCCGCACACAGATCCATCAGCTCTGCTCTGCTGGCATAATAAATTGTTTTCTGTGTACAGAGTTAGCTATGAAAGGCAGGGAAGTGAGAACATAATTTCATCTGAATGACAGAAACAGGAAAAAATATCTAAGAGTTACATTATCAACATCAGGAAAATGTTCATCTTGTGCGGATTGTGTAACATTAACTACATGTTTGGTCCATCCTCAATATCAGTGTACAGCGTTTGTGACTGTGGAGGCTGCTTCCAAAATAAGAGATTCTCTTTTCTAATACTATGTTTGATATTATGAAATCTGAATTATGACAGAATCAACTGCTCTTCTTTCTTTGGGGGGGAACTGAGGTCTGGGTTTTGTTTTGGCTTCGTGCAAAGAGGATAACTCACATCCTTTGCTTATCTGGCACCACCTTTTTAACAATCAAATCAGACCTGTAGGTCAGGACTCCCTGAGCATCCTTATTAGAAGGGTGGGTGGCATCCTTAAGACAATTACCACTGATCACCTCTTAATGGCACTTCAAAACTACTTGAACATTAAAGGAAAGGTCATACAAAGCCCCTGTGTGCCATCTTTCAGGGCACCAAACCTGAAATGGAATCAAATGTATTAGCTCAATCATATAAATTGTTCTTGTTGCTGTTTCTGACCTGTGGAATGTGTTTAATGTGTGGGTTAGGTGGTTGAGGGGGATCAGTTAGTTGATGGCTGTTGAGGGAGGGGAATCATGACTTCTGCTTGTTGCTTTCCAAAATTCCATCAGATGTAGCTCATGTAAAACTGGTTCTATTATTAGGAAATACTTTTATATCAATGCAGTTTTAAGAATTAGATATTTTTATATATATATTTTATAATTGTTTTTACTAAGTATTTTAGGTTGAACAACCTGGTGTAGGTTGGAACTGGATGAGCTTTAAGTCCCTTCTAACCCAAACTATTCTATGCTTATAAGAATCTATTTTCTCTCTCAGTTTGAAATCCAGATTTCAGTTATTGAGCCTCTGAAGTAGGACAATCTGCTTTAAGCAAAGGTGTTGCACTATTACTGAGCACATACAGGCTATGTTTGTGCATTCAGATTTTAGCATTCTCTAGAAAAGTTTGCCAGTTCAAAAGGAAAAAAGGGGGAACTTTTCTCAGGATGCTGTTTGTGATTTGGAACAATGTTAAGGTTTTGGCACAGTTCTTCAGGAGAGAGTCGGAATGGCTGGTGCGTACCGTAAGTGAGCTGGCAAGGCTTTAAGGGTTTCCAGGATAGTTTATTTTCTTGCAGTTTCCTGCTTTGAATCACAGAATAGTTAGGGTTGGAAAGGATCTGAAGATCATCCAGTTCCAACCCCCTGCCATGGGCAGGGACACCTCCCACTAAACCACACCACCCAAGGCTCTGTCCAACCTGGCCTTGAACACCGCCAGGGATGGAGCATTCACAACTTCCCTGGACAACCCATT
>WYDI02007701.1:0-17191 GCA_009867235.2 Psittacus erithacus | reverse complement strand
GTTTCAGTTTGAACCCATTACCCCTTGTCCTGTCACTACAGTCCCTAATGAAGAGTCCATCCCCAGCATCCCTATAGGCCCCCTTCAGATACTGGAAGCTACTCTGAGGTCTCCATGCAGCTTCTCTTCTCCAGGCTGAACAGCCCCAACTTTCTCAGCCTATCTCCATACAGGAGGTGCTCCAGTCCCCTGATCATCCTCGTGGCCTCCTCTGGACTTGTTCCAACAGCTCCAATCTTGGGTCTGATTATAAAGTACTTTTATGCATCTGACATTGTGACAAAGGAAGTCCAGTCCCTCCTTTCCAGCCTCAATCACACTTCATATCCTTCACAGTATCTTCCCTTGCAAAATCCCATTTTCATTAGGATTCCTGTATTCATTTTTAATCATTTGTTCTCTGTTTGTATTTTGACTATAGCCCTCTTCCAGCAAGGTGGATTACAGATGCTTAGTTACTTTTGTTTGCATGAAGCAAAACCACTGAAGTTGTGATAAAGAGCACCGGAATAACAAAACTGTGGACATTTATTTATGAAACAGCAGCAGAAAAACTATGACTTGAAAGCGATGGAAGTTGCCATGGTTTACCACAGCTTGCAACTGTGAGAAGCTCTTCCCCCCATGCGCAAAAAAAATCTGTCCTTGGAAGAGGTTCTCTTGTTCAATCCTACCAATCTTTCTTTGGTTATATTATTATGTCTTCTTATCAAAACCTTACCAATTTTTTTCTCAGAAGAAACTATGAAGATCAAATATGAGAAACTCCGGTTAAATTGAAGAAAAAGTAACTGAATTTTGTGCGAAGATGAAGCGGGCACTCAGTGCCCGCTGCAGCCACGACAGCCGTGAGGCTCGCTACGGCACGAGCAGGCGAAGCCCCGAGGCACGGCGGCGCCAGTGCCAGCCCCGCTCCCGGCAGGGTCCCCGCCAGAGCCGCCATCAGCCCCCTCCTCTCCCACAGCCAGAGCGGGAGCTCCTCCCGCGCCCTCTCACACTGCCCGCCATGTTCCCGCGCCCGGTTCCTGTCAGCGAGGCGAGGCGAGGCGAGGCGAGGCGCTGCCCCGGGAGGTGCTGCTCCTGATGCCCTCCCACCAACCCCGGATTTGGAGCAGAAACAACGCCAGCTGCCACTATCAAGCCTAACTGCGCCTACTGAGGTACAGAGACAGCCCTGCCCTTCGCCAGGGTCTTGGGTGATCCTTGCAATGCCCCTGGAATCTCCGCCTCTAAAAGCACACCCTTTGCATAGAATGCCTCAAACAATAGCGTTGTTATTTAATATTTGGTTAATAATGTTCAGTTTCTGGCCGGAGGGGGAAAAGAGCGAGCTGGAGAAGGGGAAAGAAAAAAGGTGTTTGTGCTGCTGGGTGACGAGCGACACAACACTGGGCAGATTGTTCTGAATATCGCTGAGTGGTGTCTTCCTTCAGCTGCTGCACCTTCATGGCAATATTTACTCACACGTAGGGAGAAGCTTCCTCCAGCCACTGTTCCCCTGCCTTAAACAAAGCCCCTCCACTGGGAATTGAAAGCTCCCATGCTCCCAAAATGTGAATCTCAGTTTCTGGCAGACCATCCATACTGTGCCTGCATTGCGCACTTTAGGCCGTAAGGCAGTAAAATGATAAATTATAAATAAAATGATAAAAAATGATAAATGATAAAACAGCACAAGTCTAGTACTGTTTTATCATTACACTGTTCCTACAAAATGAATGAAACATTTGAATTATTCACAGTTCACTTTTATAGAGGGAGTGCGAGCGAAACATGGGCTGTAATGGGGTTTAGGTGGAGTTGAGTAGTGCTGTTCAGGTGCAGTTACTGCTGTTAAATTCTTAAACAAAAATGCAGTGACTGTGTATCTGCTTTTCAGAGCTCCTGGTTTGAATTTAGATTGAAAATCTTGCAATGGTATCAGCCAGCTTCATAGGCTGCAGATACAGGTCTCAGAGCTGAGAAACCAGAAATAATTGAACCCTTGTTATATAGGAATCTCAATGTTCCCAGTTTGCTCAAGCCAATGTTTTGAAAACTTCGTGTTGGTAAACTGACTGCACTGTACAGTGCAGATATTAGTGAGAAAGGTTTGCTGCCCTGAAACGAAACGTAACAAAACATTACCCACCCAACCCCAATTCCTCGTATTCTACAGCAGTGTCACCTACAGCACTGTGGTAAGGGTCAGACTGGAAGAGAGTCCTGTAATTCATACTATGGGAAGAAGAATCTGAAGCCTATTTCCCTCTCGTATAGTTTGACTGTTTCAGCATTGATTGCTAGCATGCAAGTAAGAGTCATTATCTCGGCTATATAATTAGATTTTAATATACCTACTAGAAAGGCATAAAGTTTAGTACAGTACACTAGGCATTTTTATGTAAGAAACCAAACTGACATATTTTGAAATTGCGCGGTACCACAATGTAAAGCAATTTGTAATACAGGAAGGATCATGTTGGTGTGTGTATAAGGGCAGTGCTGCAAACTATTTTATACTTTTGTCAATGAGCAGCAAGTACCAGTGTGTTTCTCTGTGTCTTAAGCTGCCCTGAGATATGGTATCTAACATGAATGAAATATTTCAGCCTTATTTGTAGCCAGGGCCAGTCTCTGAGACTCTGGAAAGATGATTCCATGGACTTAAAAAATTAAATAATTTTTAAAAAATCCTTAAATGACATTTACCTTTTTTAAGACTTTGCATTTCAGATTAGGACAAGATGTTGCAGACCTAGAAGGCCACTATATCTTGTTTCAGAAACTGTTAAATGAAACATTTCAAACGTCTTTGAATTAAGATGCAGTTTCTGAGCTCCAGGCTTAGTTATTTCATAAACTGTTTTCCTTCTCTAAAGTCTAAATGCTAAAAAAGCTTGAAGAAGCTTTGAGAACTGGAACTTCTGTGGCAATCCGCAGAACTGAGAAATTCAAATATTCACTTTTATTTTTCTTTATAGGCCACCATTTATATTTGGATAGGCATAAAATTTGTGTATTGTGCCAAAATTCAGTGACACATGCATCAAAACAATTCTGTAGGCTACATTTGTTTCATGTAAATAGAGATTAACAACTGCAATACTGCAATGGTGATTTAATCTCATTCATGTGGGATATGAAGGAAGTGACATGAAAATGTTTTACATATGTCAAGTCATACCTACCTCTTCCACTAACCTTCTTGCTTTCAGAGACTGGGATTTAACACAGCTTTCATAATGAATATGGGAAAGAGCAGGCTATGCATGTTCACAGCTGCTGTGAAGTAGTTTTTTTCAATTACGAACTGAGCTACAGCTGCTTAGGGTGGTGAGCTCCCTTCCTTTAGGTGTAATAGTAAAAGTAATTGCATAATATTTTGAAGAACTATTATGGAGCTAAGAAGACACTTGTTCAAAAGCACAGAGGTACATGGTAAAACTCAATGCAAGACATTCACTTGATCTTTAATTTTATTGCTTACAGCTATATCTGTAGATAGTAGACTGTGAGAAAAGCAGCTGCTTCTGAGCAGGTTGCGTTCAACTTCTCAGTTGTTTGATTCTCCTGCATTCAAAGTAATGCGGTTTTGTGACATGTAAGCTTTTCTTCCTAATGTTAAAGAAGCATGGTTTAGATGTTTGAAGCAATGAGACAGGATTCCTGAAATCTTTACATGTAGATGTTTCTCAGAGTGAATGTGACAGCATTTTTACTGTAGCCAAAAGACTTAGACTTCCTTCCAGTCCTGGGGTGCTAAGCAGACTTCCAGTTCAGTCTTTACTTATGACAACTCACACTAAACAAATATAGGCTTCAGTTTTCATTTGTCTGTTCAGAAAAACAGAAAATACATAAATTTCAAGAAGGTAAGTGTTAGTGGGCTACTCTTGATGACTTTTCTTCATTTTTCAGCCACTAACATATCTTTTCTTGCCCCAAGTGAGTATAAGTTCCAGAAATCTATTTCATCTCCTGCAATGTTAATCCTTTTTTCCTGTCTCCTTTTCATTCCACTGGGATAAAGACAGGTACCGCCACACTCTAAAAGCAACCCAGCAAGCAGAAAACAAACTCTTGAGACCACATAATAATAATACAGAAGCCCTCCAGTCTCATGACTATGATGAAGTAATTATTGAACAAAGAATGCAATGGTAAAAGAAAGGCCAAGGCATCACCTGAAAACCAGAAAGCTTTAGTGTTATGGCTTTGAGAAGGAGTTCCTGTGTGTAAGACATTATATTTGCAAAGGAATTCTTTCAGAACAAGTATTTAGCTTTAATTAGCAGGGTGGTATCTTGGTTAATGGCATTCTTTGAATTCTTCAGTGGCTGTGAAACATTGAGCCCTTATTAACGAAGAGCATAGAGAAAAAGAAGCCAAGGGAGACTAATATGCTTTCCCAATTTCCCAAATTGAATGTTCCAGGCATACATGTTCATGGTTTTAAATTTAAAATATATTGTTAATTGAAAGAACACAATGAATGTTTATGGAAATGCAGTGGCGCATTCAGGGGTGTAGCCTGTCTTCTCAGGCTGTGGATATGCTGCAGCCAGAGTTGCTCTGAGCTTCATTCTAGTTGTGCAGCTCCTTATACACACTTCTCTTCTGGTCTGAGAGTACTTTTAATGTGATTGTCTTGGCTAGAACTCCTCCCAGCTTTTGTGAATTTATCAAACAAATAAGTAGAAGATACTTCTAAGCCAGCATAAAAGCTCTGTGTTTGGAGAGGCAACAGTGATTCATCTCTAGTGAAATAGTTTCAACTAACTAAGTTAGTTTCAGCTATAAATAGTTTCAACTAACTTAGCAACTTGACAATACTTGTGTGACTCCAGTCTTCCTTTCGAGAACAGAAGATATTTGTTGTGAATCAGAGACCTGCCACCACAGAGTGCAAATACCTTATATGGTCTTTATACATGAAATACATGTATAATATACAATAAATGACACTCAGACTGGTGATCCAGCTAGCTCAGTATCCTGTTTCTAGCAGTGTGAAGAGTAGGAATACAGCAGTTTCCTTAGAAGTCCTAAAGGAGTCTATATCCAATACGCAAAATACTAAAATCACTCTAATAGCTCTCCATAAAGATGAGCCAACTGCATGCTTAGCTGACTCCCAGTTACTGGTAATGCAAACATAGATATAATTCAAAGCTACAGTCTTCTGGAATTAACAGGTTAATCTGATTAAATGAATAAATCATCTCATGTTGCCCCTTACAGTAACACATTTAGTATTTGCATATAGTTTGAATAAAGGTTGTCAAAGACATGCAAACTAGAGGTTGAGAAATAAAATTTCTAAATAGATAGAGATCTTGAAGTATAGACTTGGTCTTTGCTGACACCCAAACTGCATTTACAGATGTCTCTGTTCAGCTTTGTCCCCCAGGCTTTCGTAATCCCCTCAGAAAACCTTTTCAGACAGTTCATAGAGAGCTTTCAGTATCGCATTCTCTTTGTCCTCAGAAACAAACTTGTATCACTCATGAGATCTACTTCTTATGCTATGTATACACACAAAATACACACTGTAAACTGAATAAAGAGCTCTAAGGCAAACTGTAAGTGGTCACAGATGGCACTATGGTCTTAAAAGGGGTCATGTCTAGTCTTTTTTTATTTTAATAGATTAATACTATATTCTATGGTTTATAATTTCAAGACAGTTCTAAAGGATTTAGTCACAGTGAATTCCAGTAAAAGAAAACAGCCTAAATGTTAAAAATACCCAATTCTATACAGTTTCCTTCCAGGGCTATTTGTAACAATTTGTAACAACACCTTGTAATGTGTTCCTGTCAGAAAGCAGTCCTAGAAACAGAATTTTTAAACTAAATTTGATACTTGAAAAATGCTGTGACTTTCTACCAGCGAAAATACCATAAAGAGCAGGTTAAAAAAAGGGAAAATATACCAACAAATTGAATTTATGTATCGAAAGCCCTTTTTTGGCTTGTTTATGTCTTCCCACCTACACATTTAAACCTAGTAAGCAATCTGCCCTCCTACTGCAAACCTCATCTCCCTAGTTTCCATAAATATTTGCAGTTATAAAAGCACTGAAATTACAAAATTATTAAAACTCAACAATGGGTTAAATAGCAACCATATAGGAACACTAACTACAGGTACAAACCTGATTATTTCAATATAAAAACTATTCTTTTTATCCTTATAGCCAAATGAATCCTGCACTTTTATATGTCCAAATCAAGCCAACCCTGTGTTGTAGCTGCATTCTTCATTTGCTGAGCTAAAGCTGTAACTAATTTGCCAAATTAGGAGTTTAGATTAAGCATTTAAAACCTATGGCAGCTGGTGAAAACAGAATATCTTTAAAATTGTTTTTGGACTTCACCTGAAAAATTTAACAGTACATAGCATATTGAGATACTCTAAATTTTTGTGGAGAAAATTTGAAATATGCTTTTATAATCTGTTTTGAACAGAGCAAATTAATCCATTGACTGTTAATTTAAAAACCATGCCAATTGAAAGATTATTTTTTTCTTTGATATCAGGCTCCATTCTCATGAGAAATATCCTAGCATACTCCTCAAGAGAAGGAGAACTGTACTTAACACATCTCGATAGAGACACTACATAGAAATAAAGCCCAATAAACCTCACAGAAGCAGAACGTAAATGTTCTCTTCTTTTATTCTTGTTAACTGTTAGATTAGACTTAAAAGTGTTGGAAAGTGATTGTAAAGCATTATCTCAGCAAAACAAAGGAGCAGTTATTTGATTTACGTAGCCTTTTCGACACAGTATAAAATGCTATCACATGAATATCCCCCTTTTCAGAGCACAAACCAAACCCAACACATTCAGACTTTCAGTAAGTTATTCCCACAAACCTGTCTGGGAAAGTTTCCCTTTGCTGACGCACTGATTTTTCACTAATATCTTCATGACCCTCGTTTCTCTGAGGGGTTTTGTTTTGTTCTTGACAGAGCTCCTAGTTTAGCATATCTGCTTCTTAAAATACTCTTAATTAATGCAGTACTTCTAATTCTTTGTGTCATGTCTCATGGAATGAGTGTATTTCAACTCCCTGTTGGCAGTGTCATACCTGATTTCTGTTTGTGGACAGTAGTCCTGCTGTCTATTTACAGGATCCTGTGCTTTGAGAACACTGTGCTTCGATCAGAAAGCTTCTGCAAGAGCTCAGTAACTTTTTGTACAAGCTGAGATAGTAATGATTTTATCCAGGGACTGCTGAACAATGTGCTGAATTCTTCAGCTCAAGCGTAGAACATTATGATGGGAAAAGCCAGCACAGGTATATCTAATTAGACTAAGTCAAAAAAAATGAAAGCAAATGCTGTGGCACTTGGCTCACTAAATATGGTTGTAGGATGCAGAACAGGTACAACTGCTTTTCTCTTGAAAGTGCCAGCAATCTTTGCTAAGAATTTTTCAATATCATGTCTGTAAACACAGTACAGATACCTGTGAGAATAATGCTGGCTTAATGGGGTTGATTCTTTCCTTTATACTTTCATTGTTTATCTTTAAATGTGATTCAAACTCAGGGGTTTTACAGAAGTTATTGTGAGAAAGGTGCAAAATAATCTCTGAGGTTCCATGACATCAGCACTTTGACAGTCTAATTGAGTGTGGTAGAGCAGCCAGAGACCCGGCATATGATAAGTGAATCCTGATATAGAACATGTAGTCTTGAGCTCCTTTTGATTTTAGGGTTTTTGTTAAACCTAAATTATATTTTTTTATTTTGTTAAACCTAAAATTCTGTTATAAGCTGCAGAAGCAAAACTGGACCCAAGTTAACAGCTAGGCTGGGTTCTTGGGCTTCCTTATCTTCCCTGAATCAAGTCTGTTCTGGATGCTTTTCTTATCATCTACTTTTCCTGTTGATTTTGAGAGCAAGAGGTACCAATCAGCAAGGTTAAGGAGCCATTTAAGGTTGGGAAAGTAACTTTCAGACAAGCGTGGCTTGCTATTGTCCATTCATCCAGTAGCACTTAAACTTTTTCCTTCACTGGAATTCAAAATCTTGATAAAGCTGCTGAAAACTCTCCTCTCCAATGTAATTTTTAGGTTTTGGACTGCTGCATTAGTAGTGCGTTAGGATTCAACGCAATCTGTTAGTTGAAGATTTTTTTTTCCCTAGACTGATAATGTTAATATCTGAATTTAGCACTGAAATACAGAGCTTGATGGCTGCATCCTAAACCCACTGGAATCAGCAACATTTTTCATCGAGCCTCACTAGCTGTAGGACTGGTCATTATACGTTATTTAGCATTTCCCTGAGATTGAGCAGCAAAGGTCAAAACTTAATTCTAAATCTTCATTCTGACCCAAGGGAATATTCCTCCAGACACTTTATTGAGTTTGCTGGTGCCTAACTAGCATAAGACAACTTCATAACAGAGCTTTTTGTTGAAACTGCTTGGAGTGGGGGTTCAGCCTTTTAAAGTGAAGTTAGCACTCTATATTTTTGCTAGCGAGTCCTGGGTAATCTTGCAGTCCAGTGATACCTAGTTTTCCAGCTGTATGTTCTGTGTGGGTTCTTTAAAGGACCACAAGCTGTAGAAGCTCTTTTATTATGGTCTGATCTTGTAGAAGAGCAACCTTTATTAATAAATGTGTGATATTTGTATTGTCCAAGTCTGTGTTTAAAAAACTTAAGATACTGCTTTTTAAATTTGCTATGCATTAACTTTCATACGTTTTTATGATGCCTCAGTGGGCTTGTTCCTCCAGCCCTTGATCTATGAAAAAATCTTACTTAATAGTGAGATGTCCAGAAAAAGTAAGATGGGTCCTATGAACTGGAACATTATAATGGAAGAGAAGTTGTCTAGAAAAATAAATGGGTTTTTTTGCAAATGCTGTATAACCAGGAAAATATTAGCAATACTTACATTTTATTGATACTTTGGGTTTCTATACCTTTTTAATGTCATGTGAGAATGCTTAGAGCACAACACACATATTATCATTCCTGCACCAGTACTAACATGAGGTGTTTAATGTTGCTGTGCATCATACTAAAAGAAAACAGCTACCTGCTGATTCTGTGCCAGTGACAGGGTTTTTTGAGAGGAGGGTCTTAGGTGGATAGTGCAATTTCACTTCTTGGTTTACAGAGGGTGCTTTTTATTTTTTTACTGTCTATGTGACAGTGCTGTTTCATGGTTGTAAGCCAGAATAGTTGGAAGAGTGCCACTGATGAAAACAAATACATTTGACATAAGTAGTAAATGCAGCCTTGCATAGGGTATTAATTGCAGTGTTAAAATTTATGAATGCAGAGCATTGTGCTTTTCTCAGAGAGGAAAACAGATAGGTGGAAAGCTTTGGAAATCTCTTTCATTTGATAGTAAGGGTACAAGGAAAAGATAGAATTCTCCAAAGGGGGAAACAAGTAGGGATAGACTCTCCAAAAATGCCAAGTGGGTACTTAGAGCAGTCCCGAGAAAGGTCCCTCAGCTCTCACGCAGCAGCTGGGATGATGGGTGAAGGCATCTATAATTTTTCCTTATATCAGTAGCAGGCTGCACTAGGGCTTTATCAATGAGGCTGAACACAGCTTTGCAAGAAAATGTGCTTTGTGTATTCTTCACCTTTCACCTCTGAGTAAAATTGTAACATGGTTCTTGACATTTTGCCAAGCAGGATCCTATCTAAAAACTGCGTCTAGAAGGAACAATGTGTTTTTGCAGTCTCAGCTTTGATTTGGGTTGGCTGCTGATTACATCACTCTTGGCAAATTCCAGGAGGTACAAAAGGGCTCTGGAGTCCTGAGGCAGGAGCAGAGGAAGAGCCATCAGCAAGTTAACATGATGATCTCTTTTCTTGTTTAATTAATAAAGTTCTTGCTAAGCTCCCTGTAGAAAATTCAGAGGTGCAGGAAAAGAAAGATTTTCTTATTCAGAGCTCAGTAATTAAGACACTATTTTCAGATTTGCTTGTTTAAGCCTCAAGGATGCAGTACTAAGAGATTCTATGAGATCAGGACTCATTTGGGAAGCCAAGAGGGTCCAGGGGCTTGGGCATTAACAGAAAAGTCAGAAAATTTGAATTTTGCTCCCTGACTTCATAGATGTTTTTCCTTCAGCAAGTCACTTCATATCTCTGTTTTCTCACATTAACGTGTTAGAGCTGGGCATTCGTCTCACTGTTTGCTGAGTGTCTATAACAGGATCCTGGTAATTTTAATGGACAGTGGGTTCTGCTACAATATATGCAAAATAAATGAACAGATACAGAACCAGACCCAGCTTTTGGATTCCAAAGTGTAAAGTCAGATTTTTTTGGGCTCCTGTGTGCACACTCTTAGGAATTAGGTTTCAGGCTGGATTAATCTATTGATCTTTCATAGCCCTTTAGACACTACTTACCTATGGAACTTTCCAGTACCCTCTGAGACTTGCAAGATATTGTTGATTAAGATGAAATACTTTTTTGTGAATACTTGTACATGCAGCTTATGTTTTTCAGTGCATGTTAAATATTGCTATGGTTAACTTGATAGGAGGAACACGCATGCTGCACTATGTTCTTATTTGCTGTGAAGGGATTTGACAAATGTTTAAACAGCTGTTGCTGAGTAGATCCTGTTAATGTAAGTGGTGGAAACATGTGAGCTGGTGTTTTGGTTGTTTACAGTGGAAAAGGATCAATCAAATAATTTTTGGCTTGCATAAAGGACTTTATATAAATGTAACAGAGTTAATGTAATTTATGATAAAATCTGTCAAATCCAACCTCGCATGTGTAAGTGAGTTTATCAAACATGCACATTTCTGGCCTTCGACAAAAGGTGATAGGGTTTTGGCTACTCCAGCAGTCAAGACAGGAGAATTGGCTTGGAGAACAGTCAGAAGAGTTGATGATCTTTACAGTACTCAACAAAATTCTTTCAGTTCCAGGAACAAACAGCCTTTGCACCCTAATTCTAGGTGGGCTAACAAAGTTACTACCACACAGATTGATCATTTGTAGCAGAAACCCATCACATTTGACATAGAAAGATTCTGCTCTGCACTAATGTTAGCTTGCCAATATGTTTTAGTACCAATTGGTAGGGGGAAGGAATATAGTCTACATACAGAAATGAATGGTATTAAATTAACAGAAAGCATTCCTTGCATACGACAAACTCACCAAACAGGAGAAGAAAGGGTAGAATATTTTAATAGGTTTTACTTCTAAAAAAGGAAACCAGATATTCAGATCCCAAAGACCCTACTTGAACTTTCTGCCTGTGGTTTGACTTCTGATAAGAACTAATTTGTAAGGACAGATTTGACAATGGGCAGCCAAGTAAAGGTCCTACATACAAGCATGGTGATTAATTTGTTTGAAAGTCTGAATGCTCGTGTAGGTGCCTGGGTTGATCCTGTCTGAATATCTGATTGCCAGGATTCAGGATTGAAAGAAAAGATTCAAAAGGTTTAGTGGTGGGAAGCATGGTGAGCTGTTTGCAAGAAGTGTGTGCTTGTGGTCAACAAACCAGAAAGTCCTGGAGAAGTGTAGGGACAGTGGTAATGCAGTGATTCAATCCTCATCCCTTCAGTATGTTACTTTGTACTGCTTTCAGTAGGAAAGGCAAGTGTAGAAGAGTCTTAGGAAATTAGTTGCTTTCTGATGGGCTTCATGGAAAGGAGAGCTGAGGTGTGATGACAGGGAGCTGCTAGTGTTTATGCTGTACTTCTTTGGATGATCAAAGAATTTAATGTTTGCAATGAAACAGGTTTAGATTTTTTTTTCCTTTTTGTTTTTATCCCTTCTCCTGTTTCTTCTTGCACTGCAGTGTATTGCATTGCCCTGGTGTTGCAGTTTAAGCCAAGCCGTAAATCAGAACCACGCAGCCCACTCACTCCCTCCCCACCACCACCACTTCTTTCTCCCTCAGCTCCCGGAGGGATGGGGAGGAGAATCGGAAGAATGCAACTCCCACAGGTTGAGATAAGAACAATCCAGTAACTAAGGTATAACACAAATCACTGCTGCTACCACCAATAATAACAATGACAAGGGAAATAACAAGGGAAGAGAATACAACCGCTCACCACTGACCGATCCTCAGCCCGACCGAGCAGTGATCTAGCCCTTCTGAGTAACTCCCAGTTACACCCTGGGCATGACCTGCTGCTGTATAGAATAACCTCTTCGGCTAGTTTGGGTCAAGTGTCCTGTCTCCGCTTCCTCCTGGCTTCCCCTCCTGCCTGGCAGAGCATGAGGCTCAGAAAGTCCCCGGCCAGACTAAACATTCTAAGCAGTAGCTAAAAAACCTCGGTGATATCAGCACTGTTCCCAGGCTGAAAGTCAAAAACACAGCACTGCACCAGCTACTAAGAAGGAGAAAAATGACTGCTACTGCTGAACCCAGGACACCTGGCTTCTGAGTGGTTCCTCCCATGTTTTATAAAGAAGAAAACATGTTGTGGGAGATAAAAAGGACTTTCTTATATTAAGGAAAATGGCAAACTAGGCTATACTTATTGCCAGACTGATATTACAAGGAAGTAATCCTTTCCAGGAGAGTAAAGAGTAACTGAGATGCCTTTATTGCGGGGAATGCTATGTAACAATAAAACGTTCAGTAAAGTTTATATTGCTGCTACCATAATCAGGACACGATATTTAAATAAAATCGCACTGCTTTTATGAGTGCACTCTGTGATATGAGTTATCAACCAAAAAGAGGAGTTTAACTAGATTTTATTTCTTCTGAAGGATAAAAGCTGCCAGACTGTGTATTGATATCTGCAAGGGTATTCCAGGTAGGTTACTTGAGATTAAAATGAAGCAGTGGCTGTGGGTGTGGAGGCATTGTGATGCCCTCCACTAGTGATATGAAATGTCTCTATATAGTTACTCTGCTTTGGAGGATAAGTCCTAAAATCTTCGTGCTTTGAATTGTGTTTATCTATCTTGAAAGCCTAGAAAGGGACACAGCCAAGGTATTCCATGTCTATTGCCATGAAGGCAAGGCCATGATGGATGTCAAGGTGGACTTGAATACAGTCAGTGAGAAAACTTCTGCTGTAAATCTCTTATTGGTGTCCCCCTTGGCTGTCTTAAAAATGTCTGTGTGTGCTCTTTTGTTCTTTTTTGTATTATAAGTAAATTGCAATCTTTTTTATGGCTGTATTTAAGTTGTTTTAATTAAGACCTGGTCTTTCTAATGAGCCACAAAACTGATCACCTACGCAATCAGTGGAGAAATCAGTAATAATAAGTGTTGAGGGGCATGTCTTGATGAACTTTAATGGTAGCAATTTCAATAATCCTTTCACTGACAGATAAAAGCTGAGCTGCAGATGATGAACCTGCCTTCAGGAAAAGCTGAGCTGTAACAGACTGAAAAAGCAGTTGTGTTAATTATGGTAATGATGGTAGTTTGGGCAGTAAATAATAAGAGACTTGCACTTTATATATTTAATATTTTAGTTAACTATGGGCATTAAGAAAGATGAGACATCTCAGAGATACAGATTCAATCCAGCGTTTCATGTAAGAAATGAGAAAAAGCTTTCTGAGAAAAACAGCAGTATGAAGGAATGAAATGTTGGAGGAAATGAGCTCTTAGATCTACCTCCCTCACAAACATATAGTGTCTTAACCATGGCAAGAAGGACTGTATTCGCAGGCAAAGCACTGAAGCTCATCTATTTAGAGTAGCTGAGGACCTGATCCACAAGCCCACTAAAGACCATATCTTCCCGTGATTCCACCTTCTGAACTAGGTGTCTAAGCTGCTATCCTATCAAGTGGTGTGAATCAGAGACTTACTGTACTGAATCTCCCTGGCAAGATTAGGGCAACCACAAGGCTATTTCCTTTAAAATCAACCTATGAACAGACCTTTCTTTGCAGTGAAATGTCAAGACTTTTTGAGTTCAGAAAGAAGAAAGTCGTAGTTTTGTGTGACACTGTATACCCAGATATGCCTAAGCATCCTGGTAGTTACTGTGTTTTTCTGCTCAATAGATAGTCATGGTATTTGCTCAGCTATTTTTTCCAAAACTTCATTCTCAAACCAAGCAAAAGTATCTTCACATTCACATTTCTTTCCTGCATAAAACTAATAAATATTTAACTGTAATGTACAAACTCATTGGATACTTGACTGATTAAACATAGCCAGTTCCATCCAGAAACCTTTATTTCCTCAGTGAAAATTCAGCCATATTCTGTAGTTATAAAATAGACTTAAAAGACATGTAGATATGGTGCTTAGGGATGTGGTATAGTGGTGGACTTGGTAGTGTTAGGTTAGCAGCTGGACTCGATGATCTTAAGTCTTTTCCAATCTAAATGCTTCTATGATTCTGTGATAGGTAATAATGCCTTAGAGAAGTGTATTCATAATCTCCTCCAAAACAAAAGCAGTTATCTGTGCGCACAGTCTCTAGTTCCACAGGGTGAGAACTGCACTGTGGTTGCATTTCTGCTGCTCAATGAAAGCTCAATCACTACTTACAGGCTTTTTTTAAAAGTTGTTTTGGGTTTGTTGGTTTTTGTTTATTTATTTATTTATTTATTTAAATTTTGTTACCTTTTTTACCTGAGCAAACGTCTTCCAAGCATCAGCATCAAATAAGTTACTTTCTGCATATGACATTAAAAGATGGTATTTGTTAGTTTATTACAGTAGTTAGGTAGTGCTTTAGTCCTAGGAGTACAGCAGTCAGGGCCTATGAAGAAATGATGTGGCTATTGAAAGGTGAAACCCAATTACTAGTGTTCCAGCTAAGACATTCCTGACCTAAGTTTCATTTTGGATGCCTTGACTGTGAGTTTCTTGTTAGACACCAAAGACAAGCAAAAGACAGTTGAATTGTGTAAGTTAGGGTGCAGTACATTCTGACCCTTGAAAAAAGAGCGCGTTGCGTCTGCAATGCGATATGACATTGAAAGAAAATAAGTTTAAAGCCACTTTGCTTTTTCAGCCTTGTCAGATGCACCAAGGAATTCACTCAGATTTTTTAAAATGCAGGGGAAATGTGAGTGCTGAGGTATTTTAACAACAATGGTCCAGAAAGGAAAAAAAAAAAAAAAAAGTAAGAAGTGCCAATATTCTCTGAGATGCTTTCAGTGGCTGTCTTGATAAGGACAATGAGAACATTGAATCTGTGGCTGAATTAGGAAGGTACTTCATTCTAGATATTTTGGTATTTGATGGTGCATTAGTCAGAAACATCAGGAGAGGAAAGAGGAAATGTGCAACAGCATTTGTTACTTAAAGACTGTAGTCTGAAACTGTAGCTCTTATAAGGTCATTGACTGTAGCTTTTCTACAGTTTAAAGTAAGTAAAGTAAGCAAAAAGTATGAATTGGAAATTGCTGGAAAAGACCCTGCTTCATCTATCTTTTAATTGTGGCCACTACACCACCAATCCAGTTGAGTATCTCAGAATCATTAATTGATTTTATCCTCTCAGTATTCCTGTACAATACAATCTAAGTTTGCAAATGATGAACTAAGAAAGTATGTGACTTAAATGATCAAAGCCACAAAATAAATCAGTGTTTAAGTGAGTGGTTGACCAGGTACTCTAAGATCATGTCCTACCAGCATGAGCTGGTACAGGACATGTCCTGTATTTGCAGTGCTGTTGGCACTCACACTTCCAGTTAGGCTGAGTCCTCTCTTCAGTGAAAAGGCAGCTTGAGACCTGTGCTGCCTTTCCAGTATCTTGCCTGGAAATGTATTTCGTATTGCTCTTCTTTGGAGACAATTGGTTTGGGTCAAGCTGTTTCCATAGGGAAGACAAGAGGTATTACAACTGCAATTTGTGCAGACTTTTCTAGCTATCTCTGAAGTAGCTAATTCTAACACTGTGAGCAATGTAGATTGCCAGACATCTGGGGACTGCTTTCAAATACACCACTAGTAGTGCCTATGTTAATTTGGACTCACCTAGACGAGCTGCACTTACAATAGAATGTATGCCCTCACAAATAATATTTAAGGAAGAAGCTGAAAATGCGACAAACGAGGCTCAGATGGATGATCAGTTGTGCTAGAAAGCAGCAAGGAAGGTTTGTGCAGTGACTGAGCAGCTGCACAGATGTAACAGTAGCAGAGGATGTCATTAATTTAATTCTCTACCCAAATAGCAACCTTCAGCTACTACATCAAGACCAGTGTTGCTTTACATCTGACTGCACCACCTGCTGCCTGATTCCTGGGCACATTCTTCCTGAAGTAAAAGCCCTGCAGTTCCCCTCTGAGGGCTTCTCCATCACAGCCGACTGCCATCTATCTTAGTCTCTAATCTGTGCTATAAAGCAGGCCCATTTTCCAGGCAGTGTTTACTGAAAACACAGGAGCGTGCCTGGCTCCTTTAGCCATTCCTCTTCCTTCCCTCCCACTCCCTGGCAGCAGCATGGCTGTGGAGGTCAGGCTGCAGGACTCTACCTTTGAGCAAGCGTGGAGTGAAATCATCAGCCTGTAAGACCATTAACCCTGATAGGTTTACAGTTGCTTCTTCTGAGATTCAGAGAGCTCATTCTGCTTTCAGCTAGTCAAAGTGGCTGACCATAAAGCGAACAGTAACATGACTGAGATCTTCATTAGAGAGAAAACTGAGGCACTAAAGCAAAGATTTGGGACAGAGAACAGAGTGCAAGATCAAGGCTTTTAGTGACATTAGTAATATAACAGTGAAATAAGCATTATTCATTATCTCTTCTCTAAAAAAAAAAAATAACCAACAAAACAGAGAAAATCTAATTAAAAGGGTCAAGAACGAACAATAAGGGGTAATTATGAGGTTGATGTCACACACATATGGCACTGGAGAGCTGAAAAGAAGAAACTGTATCTTGCTATAGTACTTAGTACCCGGAAATGTTTAAATAATGGAAAAGCGTGCTTGGAATTGTAACTTCCTTGTATTTGCTGCTGTAGATTAACTGTGCTGAGCCCCATATATTCTGTCATTATGCTTCTGTTTCTGTAGGGATTCACTACAGATGTTTTGGGAAGTAGAAATCCTCTGGAGCTGCCTTCAGCGGCATTTTTGTCCTTATTTTCTGACAGCTGGAATTATGGAAAGCTAATGAGGTACTTTGCTTGAATAAAAGCAAAGGTCAGTCTCACCTCTGCCTGGCAAAATCTTGGGGCAGATTCTCCTGGAAGGCATGCTAAGGCACATGAAAAACAACAAGGTGCTTGGTGGCAGCCAGCATGGCTTCACTG
>WYDI02007698.1:0-35052 GCA_009867235.2 Psittacus erithacus | reverse complement strand
CCAGTCATCGGGAACTTCACCTGACTGCCATGATTTTTCAAATGTGATGGACAGTGGCTTAGCAACTTCATTTGCCATTCAGAACCCATGGATGGATTTCATCAGGTCCCTTGGACATGTGCACATTCAAGTTCTTAAGATGATCTCAAACCAGATCCTCTCCTACAGTGGGCCTAGGGTCTTCTTTCTCACAGTCCCTGCGTCTGCATTCCAAGACTTGGGTGGTGTGGTCAGAGCATTTGCCAGTAAATACTGAGGCAAAGAAGTCACTAAGAACCATAGCCTTCTCCAAATCCAGGGTAGCCAGTTCTCCTGATAGCTTCTGGAGGAGGCCTACGTTGTCCCTAGTTTGTCTTTTATTTGCAATGTACCTATAGACCCCCTTCCTTTTATCTTTAACATCCCTGGCCAAGTTTAATTCTAACTGGGCCTTAGCTTTCCTAACCTGGTCCCTAGCTTCCCGGAAAACATCCCTGTATTCTTCCCAATTCCTCTTGTTTGTTCCCCATGCTACGGGTGTTTGCATAGATGCATCTGAGCCGAGCTCTAAATGAATCTGGTTCATTGGCTGGAGCAAGTGAAATATCTCTACATTGCTCCGAGCATTTATGATAGGTTCTGGCAACTGACTGGAAGTGTTGGGATGGAATAATGCCTCCCTCCCCCAACACATCTAGTTTAAAGCATCCTTGATCAGCCTGGCAAGCCTTCTACCAAAACTACTCTTCCCCTTCTTGGAAAGACCTGCTTCACCAGCCCCCAGTAGACCTGGCCTACTAAATTGAGTCCCATCTTCTAGATACCCAAACCCCTGACTATGGCACCACACTTCCAACCATTTATTAACCTGGCCAGTCCTCCTAGCCTTTTTAAGGTCCTCCCTTTTATCCTAGAGAATTAATGAAAAGACAATCTGAGCTCCGGAGACCCTAACCACCTCTCCCAGGGCTCTGTAGTCCTTCTTTATGTTCTCTGGGCTACTGCTATCTATATCACTAGCACCCACATGGATCACTAGAAGTGTGTAATAGTCAGTGGGACTTACTAGAGCAGGCAGCCTTTCTGCAACATCCCTGATCCGTGCCTCTGGTAGGTAACACACCTCCCTTGAGACCGGGTCAGGCCAACAGATGGGTGCCTCTGTGCCTTTCAAAGTAGAGTCCCCTACTTCTACAATCTGCTGCTTTTTCCTGTCAGCACCAGTAGCGATCTTCCTTAGCAGTGTATCAGCCGGTTGTTTCTGGTGCGAAGGTGTTTCCTCATTAGCCCCCTGTAGGACAGCAAAGCGGTTCTGGATGGGGACAAGAGATTCAGGAGGAAGCCCCTTGCTCTTAATTGTTCTCTTCCTCCTTTTTTTATTGTTTTTTTTTTTGTTGCTGTTTCCCAGCTTCCTGGGTTAGCGGCCTCCTTCTTTCCTCCATGAGCTACAATGGATGCTTGAGGCTCCTGCACAGTTTGGGCCTGGAGCAAGCAGTGCTGCTTTCCCTCAGCTTCCCTGACATCTTTCAGCCTACTGACAGCCTCCCGCAGCTCAGCCCCTGCTGCAGCAGGACCTCCACCAGTGAGCACCAAGTGCAGCCCTGCCCATTGAGCACCCTCCCCTCAGGAGACCAGTGCAAGCACTCTCTACACTCTAAGGTCTGCCCTGCAGCCTCCCCTCTTATCGGCTCTGTCTGGGTTTCATGGTCTACATGTCATGGTTACATGGGCTACAAGAGTTTAAAGGTATTTCCATTGCAGTCTCCACCCCTCCTCCTTTTGGACCTGACCATAAGGTTTAACATTGCACTGAAGTCCTCCCCTTGACCCTACTTCAGCTTGGACTTACCCACAGACAGCAGTCCCTGAGGGATGCACCTACTCCAAGTGGACCCTTATCTACGAGCCACAGTCTCTTCAGTGGTATGCCTGCTGTGTCATAGACTTATCCACAGACACGGTCAGTTTGAGGTGAACCTGTCCCAGAGTAGCCACAATGCCTTCAGAGATATACCTGCTCCGACTTGGTCTTATCCATGGCTGCAGTCTCTCCAGGAGTGCTCCTGCTCTATCATGGGCTTAATCACGGCCACTTTTTTTGAGGTGCTCCAGCACAACCTCGTGCATAGCCACAGATACTTCAAGGCATACCTTCTCCAGTTTGAACTTATCCATGGGCCACAACCTCTTCAGATTACATGTCTTGCAACACAGAGATAATCAGGACCACAGACACTTTGAGAGGTACCTGCTCTGGCATGGGTTTATCCAGAGCCACAGGCACTTTGGGGTGTCTTGCTCCCACATGGATTCATTCACAGGTCACAGTCCCTCTGACGGAAGTCCACACTGGAGTTCCAGCCTGCCCACTACCCCGGCACAGAAACAGCAGTGAAGCCCTGTCCATCTGCCAGCCAAGGAGCATTGCCATTGCTGTTATAAAAATGTTCCAAGGCACAGCACAGTGAGATGAAAAGCCGTACAGCAAATAGTGAATGAAAAAGGTAACCACAAATGAGCAGTAGAGTCTAACATACAACAAGGCAAGCAAGCCTCATGGCAAGGATAGGAGCCTGTCAATTAACAGCTGAACAGCAATAACAGCTATGCATTTGATCTGGCACATTCCAATGCAATATGTCTTGAACCCTTCAAGCCCCACACTGAGCACCAAAATGAATTGTTATGGTTTAACCCCAGCTAGCAACTAATCCCCACTCCCGGTTGGATGGGGTAGAGAATTGGAAGAGCAAAAGTGAGAAAACTCCTGAGTTGAGATAAAGACAGTTTCACAGGTAAATCAAAAGCCTTGTGCATAAGCAAAGCAAACCAAAGAATTCATTCACCACTTCCCAACCAGGCAGGAGTTCAGCCATCTCGAGGAAAGCAGGACTCCATGACACGTGATGGCTGCTTGAGAAGACAAACTCTTGAACTTTCCCGCCCTTCCTTCTTTTTTCTCCAACTTTATATGCTGAGCAAAGGAAAATAAGGATTTCATTTACTGCTTCTCATTGGCAGAAAGGTGTTCAGCCATCTTCAGGAAAACAGGAGTCTGTTATGTGTAATGGTTACTTGGGAAGACAAATACCATAACTCCAAACACCCTGATTTCTTTCTTTCTTCCCACACCTTTTATTGCCGAGCATGATGCAGTAAGATGTGGGACATCCCTTGGGTCAGTTGGGGCCATCTGTCCCAATTGTGTTTCCTCCTAACTCCTTCTGCACCCCCAGCATACTCACTAATGGGGTGGGGTGAGAAGCAGAAAAGGCCTCGGCTCTGTGTAAACACTGCTCAGGAATAATGAAAACATTCTTGAATTATCAGTAGTTTTCAGCCAGATCCAAACCAGCTCCAAACAGAACTAAATAGGCTCACAACAGCTGATGTGAAGAAAATTAACTCCATCCTGAAAAAACCAGCACGCAAAACAAAATCAGCATACTTCTCATCTCAATGGAAAGTTTTTAAAAGAAAAATGAGTACACATACAGAAAGTATCAAAATGCAAACAGGTATCTTTGTTGGCCCAGAAAGGGGCTCTAGTATATACAGTAATCCAGGATGCAGCCCCTGGAACCTACATTGCCTCTGTATTTCACCTTATCTAATCAATTGGCAAAATACAAAACTAATCCTGGCAGCAAGGACAATGACCCAAGAGTAAATGACAAATAATTCCATGTTGTTTCTGACCTAGTGAATTGCAGTGGCTCAGCTTAATCACTAAGGCTGAGAGCTTCAGCACAGCACAAATTTCTTACTTAGGACTATTAACAAGAAATGTTTGATCCAAACAGTATAAATCTTAAACAGGAAGGAAAATCACCAGTTACTTAAATATCATACACTGGATACAAGTTTCTTCAAAAGAAAAAATGTATAATATTATGAATTATCTAAGCACATATCCCTGAGGATGCTGTTCTTAGTTTGCTATTATAGTATAGTTTTAAAAGGTTTTAGATGTTTCAAAATTCTTGAGGAAAAAAAAAAAAAGTCCTTGTCTAGCTCATGCAAGAATATACAGACAAGGATGTTCCTCAATATTTCAGAATTCCAGCCCACAAATGAGAAAGAATAAGCCAGGGATTTAGTGTTGAAGGCAGCATTTTTGGAAAGTTCCTGAGGCTGGCTGTAATTGCCATCTCATCAAAATTCAGCACATTGCAGTGACTTGCACAGGACTTCCCATTTCTCTTCCTTCTTCTTCCCACAGAACACACGCCAGAAAGGGCATGAAAAGTGAATAGTGACAAGGAATTTTGCTTCATAGCTGTCAAGAAACTTTTTCAGAAGGCAAATTGGTGTCTGCAAGAGTTGAGTTTTGCATATCTGAAATATAACAGCCCCTTTCTCTTCAAGTTGTCAGGTTTTTTGCTTTCCTTCACTGATGAAGACAAGAAAAAGACAAATGGAAGAAAAATCACAATAAAATGAACGATGGTCTCCACAAACACAGCTTTCCTCCTTAAAGGCTCTGCCTTCCCAGATTTCAGAAAAAATATGTGAAATTAAGACTGTAAATGCATCAGTATATGAAAAAAATGCAATTGTACTCAGAAAGTCTCATTCAGTTTCTGACTTAACATTGACCTTTTAAGCGCTCTTGAAGAAACAGTCTGTGTTGTGCTTTTCAAAGAGCAGTAGCCTGCAAAAAATCCTTTTTCTTCATCCTTTGAGATTTCTCAGTCTTGTCAGTGCACTTGTGAAAGGAAGCAGCCCTTGACTTGAAAGTAAGTCTGCCTTCACCACCTACAGAAGTATCCAACTGGTTAGGATAAACGCAGCAATGTCTGGCAGGTGGCAGCACATGATGGTAGAATAAGAAGATACAACAGCCTAGCACTCTGTTGCATGGTACTATTATATTAACTACAAACATTTATGGCCTATACTCAAAGTTCATTGATTTCTGGCTTCCCATGTTTCCGCAAGCTTATTTTGCTTAGTCCATTACTGAAATTCCCGATTCAGCAAATTGTGCAAATGTATAATAGCATAGACTCTTGATTTGTTTGCCTGCCTAGTTGCCAACTAATAACAGTCTTCACAATAGTATGGATGAAAATGCAACACATAGCACCAGCTGGTCTTGGTATTGAAAGTAAATACTCCTGTCCTGTGCATCTCTTTCTCCCCTACCTCCAGTAAATCTGCATCTGCATAAGCATGTGCTTGAATACTTTTAGGTTCAAACAGTTCCACAAGAATCCCCAGTTTCAAACATTCAAAAATTATGAGAAAAGCCAGATTCTTTTATATCTTGATTGTCTATTTCAGGCAGAAAATAACTTTGGGAAAGATCAGAATATTAAAGTACAAAACAAGAAAGTTAATTTGGGTTCTAGTCTTCTACATTTCATCAGTGTTGCAGTCTTAAAAGTTGCACAAAATAATGTAAAATACTATAGTAGGTTTGAAAAATGATCCTGCAGTTACTCCCATCCATCAGTTAATCATTCACACTGGTTAGTTTCTACCTGGTATTTGAAGAAGTTAAGTATTTGACGGATAATACTTGTATGCATGTGAATTACCTTACCTTCCTTTTTGATAGCACAGCTGACTATAGCAAGAGCAGCGCAGAAAGAAAGAATTTAGTGGGATAATTCTAATGAGGAAAAAGGGTGCAGGATACACATTTTATGGTCTGAATGTACAAATATACGATATCTTTCAAAAAATTAATAATTCTAAATATTAAAATTCCACATAAAGTAAAACCTATATTTGAAGACATGATTAGGATAAAACTGCAAACACCTACTCTACTGGAACACAATATTGTTTGTTTTAACACTTGGTCAATTATTGGCATTTCTACATGGTTATGAAATTATGTGAATGAAAATTTTTCAAGCACATAAATTTCTATCTTTGAAATTCAGCTGATGGCACTAATAATGCTAGTATGTTCTAAAAGCATGGTTTTGCCTTTTCCTGTTAGTATCTAAGACTATTGCAAAATAATCCTGGTTTATATTTATTTGAGTATTGGTCTTTATACACGATATGGCCAATAATTCCATACCACCAACACATGTTCTCCAGAACCTGGAGTGGAAATCTATCTCACAATTGAAAATCTCTGTCAATCTAACTTGTCATGGCTACACTGCTGTCAGTGGAGGTGAGCAGATTTGCACTGGACAGAGACATCACCTTTGTACAGTTCTCTACTGCACATGCTCTTTTTCAGCTGTGAATTTGTACAGGAGGTATTTCCAAATAAGAATGAAGTAGGAACTTGTGCGGAGATCTCTCCCCATGAATGAATCTCCCATATCAACCGCACTGTCAAAATGAGGTCTGATTTGTGATTTGTGCTTTTGTAAGCCAAAACCATCACACAACTTCTGTTTCAGTATGAAAGACTGCAGGCTGTGTAGGAAAGGTGTAGGAGCTGCAGAACAAAGCACTTAGAGAAAATTGCTTTTTTAAATCCTCACAGATGGCAGTAGTCTAGAATAGGACCATTTGGTCCCTGAGGGTGCAGAGGTGTATAAGGCTAAAAAAAGGGGGGTGGAAATAGAGGATAAAATGTCTCAGCTCAGATGCCTCTATACAAACACCTGTAGTATGGGGAACAAACAAGAGGAATTAGAGATGTTTGCATGTCTGCGGGGATACGATATAATAGGCATCACAGAAACATGATGGGATGGCTCCTGTGATTGGAGTGTTGGAATGGAAGGTTACAGGTTCTTTAGAAAAGACATCAATTTGACAGGTGGTTTAGGTGTCCCTGCCCATGGCAGGGGGGCTGGAACTAGGTGATCTTAAGGTCCTTTCCAACCCCAACTATTCCATTAGTCTATGATTCGAGTTGCACGTTACGGAAATTTCCATAGCAGAAACCACACGAACCAATAGAGAATGAGCTATACAAGAAGCAATGAAAGTGCAGCAGTGGCTTGACCTGAGCTGGCTTTGGTAAAGCATTAAGCAGTTATTTCTCTTCAGGCATAGAAATAGACCTAAAGATGTCAGCAATATGTCTCTCAGGTGCTCAGATATTATGCATGGGCTTAAAGATTTGAAGAACAGAGTTCTCAGCAGAGAATAATTTGTTTTGAACTGCCGCATTCTCGATGAACAGTTTCGCCGCCCAGCGACTTTGACAAAACAGCATGTTGTCATGTTTTTGTTCAATGACAAAAATACAGCCTTGTTGAACTGATTTTTAAACAGTAGACGCTTGCTTGGTTTTGTTTGCGTTGGACAGGAGCTATAGTTTAAATGCATCCCAGCAGAATTTACCACTAAAACTACTCAATATTCTCCCTCCAACCTGAACTGCACTGACAATGGAAAATGCTTGTCTACGCTTCTAGCACTACGTTCCAGTACTTCTGATACAGCCTGTGTAATCTCTGCTACTCACTCATATTGGAAGTTGGCAAACTCATAGCAGGCCAATTCAGAGTAGCAGGACAGGTCTCTGTTTATCCCTGAAGCTACTGTGGTTCAGGGAGAGTTTACTGACATCTGTGAGACCAAAGGGAGCCTTTTCCACCCTCAGCTGACCTAAAGCCCTGGAGCACATAACAGCCCTCCAGAGTATCCATACTAAAATACGCCTTTTAGAGAGAAAATTACCACTGCAAAATTGCTGGTAATTTAGAGACCTTTAAGTGTAACAACAATTTGCACAAGGCTAAATTTCAGTCTTTGGACCAGTGTTACTATCTTCCAGCATGCACAGGACACTCTCAGATGCGCTGGTCAGTGTCTTTTATTGGAACAGTGTCTCTGCCTTGGGGAAGATCATTTATTACTTTGGCTGATCATGCTTTATTGTTATAAAATTTTATTTACGTAATGTGAACCAGTAAAGGCAGCCACAGCTTTGATGATATTAAATAGTGGGAATGAGACCCCAAGGGATTAATTCTTTACTGAAAGGTAAAACGTTCCTCTGGGAGACCATACTTGAGCCATTAATTTCAGGGAGTGGATCGTGAAACAATGTATGTGCCTCACACTTGCAACAAAAAAACAAAAGTTTTCTGAACTTCTGAAAGTTTGAAGAGATTTTGCGTGTCTTCAAGAAAAGGCGAAAAATGAAGCATTATGAAAGGATTATCCTTTCAACCATGACTAAATGGCAGGTTCCATTTGCTACCAACTTCATTAGAAGTCATGAGTAAGACCCACCCATCTGGTTTGCATTACTTTCCTGACATAAAACATCTGCAAACCTGGCTAAACTATTCAGTGAATAATTGTTGATTAATGCAACCAGTGCTACCAAAAGCTGCTTTAGAGAAAAAGAGAACTATTCCCCTCTTGCCGATTAGTATGATAAATATGTGAGATGTTTATCCCCTTATAAATTAAAAAAATACCAACAAAACAACCCAAACCCACCTCTTTCCTCTCTCAAAACTCCCCTCATTCCACATAAAAGGTAAATTGCATCAATTTCTGATGAATTCCAGTATCAACCAGCATTCATGGTGTCCTAATCAGCATAACAAAACTATAATTTTATTTGGTCATTAATTATTTTCTTCTCTTATTTTTAAGATTATTCTCCTTTCTTCTTTGCATCTGATTAAAAAAAAAGAATATATTTTATTATTTTGCGTTCTCTCTTTAAAGACTTCCATGGGGAGAATGCCAGTGTTATCACACTTGAAATGAAATGTTCAAGCAGAACTGTCTCCTTCCAGACATTTAAGTGGAGCTGTGTAGAGCTAGTTGCCTTAACTGAACTAATGTATTCAGCTTTCAGTACCCCATGCAGAAAATCTGCTACTTTAGCAGCTATATTAAAGTGTTTCTATTAAAAATCACATTAAATTGGGAAATTTATTTGTCTGCATATTCTGAATTAGGCATGTTGATTTTTCCAATTATGTGTCTAACTTTTTCTTATGCTTTGTAATATTTTCAGGAGCATGTACAAAGCACTGAAAATCATGAGGATTCCTACTCTTTGGTTAGAAAAAGCAATGTTCTTGCAAGTGAAAGAATCTATTTATTCTTTGTACTAAATTTCATTGTGATTCTTGTCCTTTTTGCATGGTCCCTACTGGTACGGCACTAAACACCACTTTGCTGGTAAGGTTCACAGAATGGCCAAGAGCTGAAGGCAGATTTAGCTGCTATTAAAACTGACATGATTTGGATTGTGGCTAAGATGAGCTTTTTCTTTTAAAGTTTGATATAACTCATTTTTTAGTCAGCCTTTCCCTTAAGGTCCAATTCAACTGTACACTGAAGTCCATCAAAAGTCAGATGTTGTCTTCAGCTGAGTTGCACTGGGCCCTCAAGGGCACACTAAGCATGTTTACACTATAGGCAGGGCAGCCAAATATTTTTTTTCTTTGAAGAAATAGAGGACTTCAACTTTCAGAAGTGGCAGCTAAGACTGATATTCAACACCACCATATTTAAAAAATAAAAATATGAAAGATCATTCTCTGTAAAAAAATTTGTAATATACTTGTACAGGTTTTTTTCAGATAAGCTTTCTATACAGATATCCACATCATTCATATTTATAAATGGAGCTATTTAAATTCTTTCCTTAAAGGAAAGAAACAGTAAAAATCTTGCAAAACATTAAACGTGCAAGTTTGTGAGTGTCACTTTTTTAATGTTGGAAGTAAATACCCATTAATTCAGAGAAAAGTGAATTCATTATAGTGCAATGCATCTAGCTGATACCATGCTACACAGGGATTTTATTCTATTTTACATTATTTTATTTTGTATTCTGTGCTGCCTAGAGTCTACAAATAATGCAAAAACTACATTTTCCAGGAACAATACTACAAACATCAGGAATCACAAGGCAGCAGAAAATCATTGAATTAAGGATCATCCAGTTTTAATCAAGTTGTTTGGTCTTTTTTCCTGATTTTTAGAGGTAGCAGACTTCTGCTTTAATGTATAAAAATTAACTGCACCAAAATTACTGTAATTCACATTCTAAATATAACATTATAGAAATGTCTTGCTGCATTTCTTCACCATTGTGTAGAATTATATCCTTCCCCTGCAGAACTACCTAATTCTCCCCATGTATAGAGATGCATGCCTTACATATTGGGTTAGATATCTGAACAATGTATTCTAAGCTTGGTCTTTAAGTCACACAGAAAACAATTTTTTTTTAATTTAATGTTATTCACAGTATAATTTGGACAATTTTTTTAAAAAAGGTATTTACACAGGAATGTGAAAGGAAAAAAAAGACTGAACCATGTTAATATTCTAGATAAGCACTTCAAATTTTAAAAGGAAAAATAAAAATTAAATTATTAATCTAGTTTTATTATAATATTTATTATATGTTTGTGCACTACTTTTCCTTAGTCTGACTGAACTTATTTTATATTTTTACCTCTCCTCATATTGTGATATGTGGGCTTATGCGTAACTACTTAAGAAAATATTATTTTTGTCTACCCCCTCTATTTGCCCCACAGTCATATCAGTCTGTTTCTTTATTTCTATAAAGCATTGTAAGATGAACAGAATATTATCCCCATCACACTAACTAAGTTTTGTTGCCCTTGACTGGTTAAATTCAAGACTTCCTAGAAATTCTAGGTGTCCAGCAAAAGAAATGCCGGATCTGATTTTGCAGTGTTTATATTGCATTTTATACATTTAGAGCACAATCTCTATTGACTACATTTGCACTTCTATAAATCAGATCCTACAGTCTCAAGTTAGAAACCTAGAAAACAAGAAAGGTTTAGTCTGTTCTTTTCTCTGAATATCTGAGTTTTAGTGATTTAACTACAATTAGGGAATTATATTCTCATGCAAGTGCTCTTCCATCTAGGTCACCAAGTAACTGCTTTAACTAGAAGACCCTTTCGAAAGGTGGAAAATTTTGATCTGCTCTGTGGAACATATCAAGTAATATAAAATAACTAGTGGAACCTGTGAGCTGTCATCGTTTGTGAAATTGAGTATGCCAGACAGACGAGATAAATACACACTTTATTAATGGATTTCACAGGAATTTGCTTACAGAGAAATGCAATCTCTGTACTAAAGATGGACAAAACCTCTTTGGAATTAAGCAGAGATCTAAGGAGGACTGGGCAAAATGAATTATTTTCAAATTTGAGAAGATTTTCATGGAGACTTAGATTTCATCATTTCACTTTCTCAATCAAAACAGGTTATGTTTAAAAAGAAAAACAAAACCCTTGTGTTGCATATTAGTAGAATTGCATATTTGTTTCATGGCTTTATTCTTTGAAACAGCTGTACTGCTTAGGCTACCTGTTTGGGGAGGAGGGAGTTTTTGCTGGTTTTAATAGACTGGGATAACATGCATTGCTAATGTCAATCAGATTATTTTTTGTTAAACTATAACTATAAATATCTGGAGACCTACATATTTGTTGCACCTTAATGACAAGGTAGTGCTAATGTGCTCCTGCCACATTAGAAAATTGGATGACTCAACATTAAAAAGGAGAGATGACTGGCAATGCACAGCATTCAAGCACCATAGGACACAGTTTTCAGCTCATAAGTTATTAGGTGCAGGTTGATTTCAGCTACAGGTGGCAGCTTATAAGGTTTCAGTTTCTGTAATTTCTAGTCTTTTCCTGGCTAGTATGTATAGATTGGAGACAGAAATTTCAAATGTAATATAGTTCTTTCCTTAAAGTTATAAGAAGATATAAGAACAAAACTAGGGCAGTGGAATGAAGCCATATGCATATTGATTTTAGCTTAACTTAGATTCTCTTATCAGTCCAGGTATCCAGTCAAAGTAATCATATGTGTGGAAGCTGGTCCTGCATTCACCATCAAGTTTCAGGGAAAAAGTACTTCAAACAAGATTCTTCATATTTTAAATCGTAATAGAAGTTGGCAGCTCATCTGAAAGTTTTTCAAACTACAAATAAAAAATTATGGAGATTCAGCCACTGAAAACATCTGGTGAAATAATTTATGGAAAACTTAAAACATCAGGTGGCTCCAAGCTTTTGTTTAGATGAAGCGGCATCAGGAAAAATAAATAGCATTATCATTTCATCTCTTATTTCTTCTGCTTTATTTCATTTTATGCACTCAAAACAGAAGTATTTTGCATTTTGTCAGAATGCAGTGATATACTGGAGTATAATAAGACTATACTACTTTAGCAGAAAACACATTGGACATTACTGTTTGTTTCTGTCTATTGCCATTTCATTATCAGGCTTGGGCCATCTTATTTGAGCTAGGATTCCAACAACAGCCAACATCAAACTGCCACTTTCTGTACTATGTAGTGCCTCAAAATGTTAGGATTTTTAGCTTGATTTAAACATTGTGGTGTAATGTAGTATAAACATTTCATAATAATAGCCACTACTTATTGAAGACAAAGTCTAATGGAATACTCTTGTTGTGGTGTCTGGGAAGAATCAGGAAGTAGCTCTTCAGGTCTGAAAAACAGAAGAATAGAAATATTGCAGGCCATCTGTAATAAAAATATTGCAATTGTCTTTTATGAAGCAGATGTCTTTCCTTGCCAAGGTCTTCGCAATTTCAATTTTAAAAGGTATCTCCTTTTTTGCTATTCTTGAATAAGTTAAGATCATCAGCTCTGCTAAATTTTTTGACTTTAATTTGATGTAGAACAAAAATCTTTGTCAATCCTGCTGACAACTGTATTAAATGTCTTTCCTGGCTTTGAATATGCTTTCAGGTATAATTCAGAATATTAATGATGATTTTTAGAGCCTTGCATAGTCGGAGATTTGGATTTCTAAGAGCTCATTGTCATTCCTTTTGCTATCAATTACTAAGCTGGAAGGTTTGGAGTAGCATGTACTTAAACACTTGTGTAGCTTTAGTATGTTGATAATGCTAGAATTATGTATTATTAATTGCCTATCTAGTATAGCCATATATATGGTATATCCATGCTGTTCAAGCAATAGCAATAAAGACATGCAAAGACAGCAATACTGAAAAAGAAAACAACAAATCAACAGGTTTTGATATAGCACCTTTCACTTAGGAGGGCAATATAAACTGTTGGTTTAGGAGCTGTTATCCTGCAATAAGCTCCGCATTTAGAGGCGTTGTTGGTGTAGTCACACTGTCAACCTACTCCTTATCTAGACAGGCTCTCTAAGCTCTGGAATCTGACAGCTTGGTAGATTATGTTTTAATAAGTGAGCGTAACTCTACTCAAGTCATGAAATTCAATGGTAAGGGCTTAGAGAGACAGTCCCATGACTTAAAGATTTATTTGCGTTGTCAGATTTTGAGTCATACACTGCAGCTCAGGTGTTTAGTGGTTTGTTTGCAGTCCCTCTACTGCTCTGTAAAGAAAAAAGTGCATATAAAAATAAGTACATAGCCAAGTCGGTTTGCAGTAGAGGAGGCGGATGTTTTGTGCATGGGGTTGGAGGTCAGTATAGTGTGAGAGCTAACGGGATGCTGTGAATGAAGAGGAGGAGATTGTCAATGAGATCAAGAATGGACCCTGTGAGGGTGGTTAAGCTGGAAGGAAACAGAAACTGAAGCTCAGGAGTGTGAGGGTACAGGAAGCAGATGGATTCAATGGATTGCATGGCCTATTTCAAAAACTAGGAAAGGTGAGGATTAGCTACCCTGTTGAAAAAATAAACAAGAAGAAGAACAAAACATTGTCCATTGCCCAAGAGCTGGTTTCATTCACCATTTGAATGACTCTGTACTACATGCCTTGTGCCCAGGCAGGAAACAAGAGGAACATCCACCTATGTTCAACAGAGGATTTCTGTAGATGTGGTTCCCTTCCCTGCCCTAGGGTTGTGCCCCAACAAAAGCTTTTTCTCCTATTCATTTTTCTAGTGCTTAGTACAATGTCTGGATAAGGATGGCTTGGACTCTGATAGTAAATGAAATTGGGAATAATTATTCCCCTGCACACTGATTACATAACAGCTTTTACTCACTTTTTTTAACACTTAATTCTATGAAAATATTGGAATTGTTTTTACCTTAATGTGGTATAAGAACATGTGAAGTAACTGACCTTTCCAAACTGTTCTGAGTAGGGTCAGTAGTAGTATAATAAGATCCTAGGATCCTAAGTCTTAGGATCTACCAACAAGTACAATATGGAATTATTTTTTCAAATTTGCTTCATTGCATTTCTAGAATTAGCAGCCTCCTTTAACAATTTATCTGCTGTTAGATATAACAACATACTCCTACTTAATATAGAGTCGCTTGAGCAAGCAAGCGCTCAGTTAATGGAGCACATTCACTGCTGTCAGAAATGGAATGGAGTGTGCTTTATCTGAAACAAGTTTGTACAGTGCTGACTGGCCTACATTTTGCATAGAAAACAGTGAAAAGACTTATCTACTAATTTGGCTAAAGGCTACATAAACCTAATTAGAAATGTTCAGTCCCACAAGGGCACAAAAGTCTAGTTGGAAACAGCTACTTAAATATTCATTTCTACCTCTAAAGTAGGGAGAAAAAAACATCCAATTTTGTAAATGTCTTCACGTATAGGGAAAAAAGATGTTCAGAAAATTATTAATTAGTGGTGTATGATTACTTCACCATATTCTGCAAAGTTAAACTCAGCCTCACAGTAGAGCGTTGAATTCATACTCAGTGCTTTACTGTGAGGCTGAGTTTAACTTTAGGAATTGTATGTAATATAAACTATACCTAATTCATGAAGGAAAGACATTATCACTAACTATTGTAGGCAATTTTTTCTTCTGTGTAATAGCAACTTTGATATGTAAAAAATGGCTATTCATAAATTATTTTTTTCTTCATTTGAATTATTTCTTACAGGTGTTGAAATAACAATGCCTAGTTTTCTTCTTCCTTTTCTTTTTTCTTTTCCTCAGTTTCTCTTCAGTGATGCAGACTGAACTGAGGAACTGGAAATCAAAGTGCTTTTCTAATCCTTTTCTATTATGTTCTAACAAAATTTTTATTTCTGGTGATAAAAAATAATATAAAAAAGCATGTTATTTGATACCGAATACTGTCAAGTAAAATTGAACAGCAGCTGCCAGATCCATGTCTTGTATTAGTTCATAATCATACAGTGTAACTCAATGGCTAGAGTTAAAAAACACAGACAGCAATAATCTTGCTTTTGGTTTAATAGTTCTATGAGTATGTTCTCAGCATTTAATGTAACTATTAAACTGTTGGCAATCATCAGACTATTTCCTTCCCTTCCTTCTTTTCCTTCCAGGGTGTTTATTCTTTCAGTAATGAACTGAAAATAATAGGTGAACCTCTATTTGTCTTTCTTGAATAATTCCAAGACAGTTTGAATTCATGTTTTAGCTCAGGAGGTTTGTCTATAAACTCTCAGTTCAAACTTGTCCTCAGGCTTCATGCAGCTCACGTAACTGCAGGAATTATGACCATAGGAGGTAAAGAGGTTTTAGTGATATTGTTTCCATTGCCAGTACCATTAGTGACACCATCCTTAGATTGCTGTCATGCAAGTGGTTTTGATAAATGCTATGTTTTCCATAGGTCATGCCATCCAAATAAGGAGCAAAAGGAATATAATCTTCTTGGTCATCATTTTACTGTAATAGGACACAAATGAGAAGACAGAAATTTTTATTTTTTTCTTGACTGTATTGTAGTTATTTCTTCTTGGGGCTGACATTTTATCTGTTCACACATCCCAGAATTACTGAAAAGCTTTCTGCATAATGAAGTTTTATTATTGTAAATGCTCCATCCCTGGCAGTGTTCAAGGGCCAGGTTCGACAGTCTTCAGTGACATGGTCTAGAGTGAGGTTTTCCTGCCCATGGCAGGGGGGTTGGAAGTAGATGATCTTTCCAACCCTAAGTATTCTATGATTCTATAATTACTTTCTTCTTCTTCTTTATCATCATCATCTATTATGGTTTTCATTTGTTTTCTAACTCTTTAGTCAAAACCAGGATCTTTAAAGGGGTCCATCTTTCCTACCATTACACTTGTTGTTTTTCATTTGGATTAGCTAGATTTAAAAAGGCTTGGATATGCTTCCAGTTTGTGCATAGTAACAGTCTCAGAAATTTGTTAAGATCACTTACTGACATTTTCCTTTATGTTTCTGATCCAGTTGCCAGTTGAATTAGAAGTGTAGAATTACACACACTTAAATCAGAAAACACTTGAAACTGGTGTGTATCCTTTGAGAGGATTTTTTTACTAAACTACTTTCTTCAAAGTGGATTCTTTTTTTCCATAGAGAACTTTATGTTTGCTCAAGGAGTACTTTCCTTCAGACTTTTGTTTACAGTTATTTCCAGGGGCCATTTCAGAGATTATCTTAAGAAGGAACAGGCTACAACCTCACTGGCAGCATTCTCAATGCCAGGACCAGGCACAAGAATGGGAACTGGACTGTCTACAGCTGTTTACTAAGATTTTAGCATAGGCTGGCCATCACTTTAGCTGCTAGCTCAGTGCAAGGGTCAGGAGTTGAGACAGGTCAGATAATTATTCCAGCTTGTGATTTAAAAGCTAGCACTTTCTTTCAGGGGTTAAAATAGTTAGCCACAAGTCCAGGCATCCTTCAATTCACCATTAAAGCTACAGTCCTTTTCTATCAGAAACAAAAATGCCTGCTATATGTTTTTTCTGTCCATTTCAGGTATGGGAACTGGGCACAGATTTATTTGCAGTTTATTAATGTCAGCAGTACATCCTGTAATGATATGCTCTAAAACGGCTGCACTCCATCAGCTCCCCTCTGAAAACATAGTTGTCTGTTTTCTGCTCCTATATTCATATGTTTTAAAGAAGGATAAGCCATTCTGTAGCACCTTGGATAAGCCTTAACCGCCTACTGTCTGAATAGTCCTGCTCAAGCCCAAAGGGCAGTTGCTTTGTTGTACATTATAAATTGCAGCATGGACCAGAACACATCCTCCTCTGCCTGGTGCTTATTAAACCAGTGAAAGCACTTGGCATGATCACAGGAAAGAGCTTTAACTTTTGAAAATTATAGAGAATTAAGGCAATTATAGATGTATGTGGACATACTGAAATCATTGCCTTCTAATAAATGATCCTTGAAGATATTTACCACTGAAAAATTCCTAGATTCCTTATTTTTTTATTTCTTTCCCTTCCCGCTTTCAATAGTGAATTCACAATGTCAATATTCAGTGTAAAAATGGGGGAATGTTTAGTGCTACTAGCAACGAACATAATGAGAACAAGGTATTGAACACAACAGAGAGTATTTTTGTGTACAGTACCTTTGATTATCCAGTCATAAAATATTCCCCTGCTGAATTCCTCTTTCAGCTTTAAAGGTAATGCTAACCTGGCACATTCAGCAGAATTCACCTTTCAAAGACACAGCCATGCTTTCTGCTTCCAGAAAATAATGCTCTGAAGTGTTATCATGGACTTGGCAATCAATTAGAAGAAACCATTCCCAGGGAATATAGATATTTATATATAAAAATTACCAAGTTGCTCCTTTTCTGCTTCTTTAGGAGAGTGTTTCGTTGGTTACACTCTACTTCAGATATGATGCCAGACTGCATTTTCATGTTTTTCAGTGATCTATTTTTTTATGTACGTAATTTGCTTGTGGTGCTCAAACAAAACACCATTGTAAGAGAGAACTTTTTCAAATAAAGAACTTTGGTCATTAAATTTTTCAGAGAATCCCGCACCACAGAACTTCAATGTATTAAAAACCGTTCAACTGCAGACATTTAGTGGTAATATTCATAGCTAGAGATGGACAGCAAATTAGGCCTGCTGTGTTACATGTATTGTCCTGCTAGTATGAGGCATATTAACAGAAATCAACTCTGCAGTCAATAGCTTTCTTTCCTCCTCTTAAATGTATAACTCACTAGTGGGCAACAGAGACAGCAGGAAGCAGAAGAAAAATGGAGAGAGAATCTAATAAGTATGCACACTACATTGTGAATGTTTGTTATCTATGATCATTTGGTCATTTTGAAATTTAAAACTCAGCATGAAATTTGTAGTTTTGTATAAAAAAAAAGATTAGAATTAGATTATACTTAAAAGATACATGTATTGATTATGATTTTCAGAAAAGTGTAGATAGTTATATCGATCTAAAAAACATTACTACTAACAGGAGAACTAAACAACTATGTTAAAATATCATTAAAGCAGCTAAAGCCTTTCACTAAATGGTAGAATATTATTATTTGGTTTTCACAATTAGAATAGAAATAAATGAAATTCAGGCTTTTCTTGTTCAGTTTCGATTAGCAACCAATGAAATTGCATCTCAAAAGTTTCCCACATAATGGCTCAGCCACATATTTTCAAAATGATGTCTTTTAAATGTTGACAACTTTTGTTAAGTTTTGAGTCAGCTTTTTGTGGCAGAGCAAACCTCACATTCTTTATACCAAAACAACAATCTCTTATTTCAAAAGTTATGTTCATTCACCAAGAATAGAGATTTTTCCATTTCTCCTCACTGTTATTTCAGTAGTTGTTTATAACAGCAGTGTGTTTTCCTTATTCATCTTCTCAGAAATGGTAAAAGTTTAACTGATACTTCCACAAACCCTCACATGGCATCTTGAGCAGTATGTTCCCATATTTATTCTTGAACAAAGCTGCAGGCAGCCAAAAAGTAATCTTAATTAGGAAATGACATAGAAAGCTTAGCTATAAGAGATAGCTTTCTGCTCTGCAAAAGCCTAGTATGAAGTCTGATATCAATTTCCAACTTTAAGTGTATTATCTTATTAATGGTTCTTTCATACTCCATTAACCATCCCTCTTACAGTTAAGTATTGTGTAAACCAGAATACAAACCCTTTGGGATGCAAGGCTACTCTATGAATTTTTATGCTACCCAGCATACTGGGACCCATCACTGGTTGGGATTTACAGCTAGACCAGTGGTGCCTTTTGATAAACCACACATTAAGGATTTTTTTGGATGTAAGATTACAAGCAGGAATTGCGTCATGCCATACTTTTGAGGTTGGTTTGCCCATGTAACAGTTCTTCTAAACCAGGTATCTTCTTTCCTCAAAGTGTTTCCCTTTCTATTGATGTGTTCCCTGTTGCAAGACCCACACCGCCTAACCTCGCTGTCCTGGGTTCAGCAGCAGCAGCAATCATTTTTTCTCCTTCTTAGTACCTGAAGCAGAGCTGTATTTTTGACTTTCAGCCTGGGACCGTGCTGATAACACCGATGTTTCTAGCTGCTACTTCATAATGTTTAGTCTGACCAAGGACTTTCTGAGCCTCATGCTCTGCCAGGGAGGAGGGGAAGGCAGGAGGAAGCAGAGACAGGACACCTGACCCAAACTAGCCAAAGAGGTATTCCATACCACAGCACGTCATGCCCAGTATATAAACTGGGGGCAGTTATCCAGAAGGGCTAGATCACTGCTCGGCTGGGCTGGATATCATTTGTGGGTGGTGAGCAGTTTATTCTTTTCTCTTGTTATTTCCCATATCGTTATTACTACTGGTGGTAGCAGCAGTGGTTTGTGTTATACCTTAGTTACTGGACTGTTCTTATCTCTACCAGTGGGAGTTACATTCTTTCGATTCTCCTCTGCATCCCTCCAGGAGCGGGAGGGGAGGAAGGGGGGAGAGTGAGAGAGAGAGTGTGTGCTGACTACGCTTAAACCATGACACCTCACTCAGAAGTGACATTCATTAACTGGCAGATGATTTAACAGATATTCAGAATTTAGTAATTTCATTCATTTCATATATTTAATTTCTTACCAGGGGAAAAAAAAATACAAATAATTTTCAAGCCTGGCCACCTATACTATAAAACTTGATTTTAAGGCTGTGCAATTGTATAAGACATCCAGAATATCAGGTGTTCAACTTAAAATAAAATCCTGATATAACATACCAAAAGAGAAAATCTTTTCTATCTATAAGATTCTGGAGAGATGTTTAGAGCCACAGATTAAAAAAGCAAGATCTTTTTTTTCTGATTTCTTTTATGTGTGCTATTTTACAGCATTTAATTGTTTAAGCAGTGAAGGATCCCTTCACCATTCAGTTTACAGAATGGATGGCTGTCTCAGAAAGAACCAGGGAGAGGGCAAAGCATATGTGGATCTGCAGATTTACTGAATAAAATTTAATTCTTATTACAGAAATTGTATAATATTGCTGATTAGCAAGGTAAACGCCACTAAATTAAGCCTATTATTAGCCAGAGAATTTGAGGTGTTACTTATAAAGTTGAATCCTATTTTGTTATAGTGTCTTTACAAGTGTTAGCTTATTTAGGATAAACGGTCATTTGCATGGTTACTGGTTCCTGAAAACTTTCAAACTCTCCTCAATGTAAGTGAATGTCCTGGCCATGGCAGAAGAGTTGGAAATATATGATCTTAAGGTTCTTTCCAACCCTAACCATGCTATGATTCTATGTTGCAACTCAACATGTAGTAAGTACTTTGTAGTGTTCCATCAGCAAATGGAGGAGGGAGAATCATCTTGATGATTCAAGACATATTCTTAAAGAATTTTTCACCTTGGCTTCATCTGTTGTGAAATGTAGACACTTCCATCTGACTTCACATATTGATTTAAATCTGCTGATAAATACTTGAAGTAACGATTTGTCAGAGCAATATATTACTTCAGGTCTCACAGCATGAACTATAAATAGTACAGAATTTCAGCAGCTGAAACACAACATTATGCAAAGACTGCCAATACTGACCTTAAACGGGGTTTTCTGAACTTTTTTAAGGTACAATTCTGAGGGTTTTCTGTTGTTGTTACTCTAGCGATTTAACTACATTTAATTGTGAAAGTAAAAATAATTATATGTTTAAGCTATAATCACTACTTCCAGCTCAGAACAGCAGTGTCATTTTATTTCCAAAGCCAAGGTATGGTTGTTTGTCTTCAATTTTGTTGAGGTACCAGAGACAATTATAATAAATGAAAACACTCAGTCTTCAAAAGTGACAGTAGTGGGGACATCAGGCAGATGACATGCTGAGATCATTTGCTGTATATTAGGTTTCAGTGGCTTGAAAGCAGGACAAAGCACCTGATGGCAGGGATAGCACATAGCACTAACAGTAATTATGTGGCTGAGCTAATTATTTTATCAACTCAGCATGAGCACTTTTTCCCATCTTGATGTCACACTGCTCCATGACAGGAAAACTAAGCTCAGCTGAAGTCTCATCTGTGTTCAGAGCATTATGCACTTCCTCCAGGTTGGTTACTTCCTGCTGAGTATGATGAATGACTTTAAAGTGTTCAGAAATTAAGTAAAAGTTAGATACATCTTAAATTTGGAAATAAGCTGCTTTTTCATTGCGTCCAGGCTATACAGACTTCTATTTAAAGGAAAAGGTGTCATTTTTCTAAGGTGAAACTAAAAAATATTCAATTGCCATTTTATTTAAAATCAGCCAGACTACTATAGCATCAGAGCATCTTAAACCACTCAGCTGTGATCTAAATCCTGGCATTTCTCAAGTGCAAAGAAAGAAAAAAAAATTTCTACAGTGGGTTATGATTTAAAAAGCTAGCACTGACAAAGGAAGTACTATCCCCCTTCCTTCTTATCACTTTTATTAATGAGGAAATATGCCTATACCAAGAACAGCAATCCAGCTCTATCGGCATGATGCCTACACAGATAAATTAGCCTAGAAGAAGTACCACATAAATGTCAATAAATTGTTAGTGGGCACTTTCACTAACATGCATGTGCTGTATGCATGTACCCGCAAACTAAACAGCTCAAGGGATTAGCCTCTGTGAGAACAATCCCTAAATTTTTCTGCCTTAGGTGGAATATATTATTACACAGGCTTTAATAATATAATGGGTATCCATGAAAAATAAATGGGAATTGAATCTCTTATTTTCTACTTCTTGGAATAGTTCTTTAGCTGTAAAAATGGAAAAACCTCTTTTCATCCCAGTGGCTGTTATCTTTTAATGTCTTCTGCCAAAAATGGGGAGTTACGATTGAATACCAGCAATCACAGATATGGCTGTAGTTGCAAATTCTATCCTGTCAGGTTATGAAAGCTGTGATTTCAGAAGAAGCTTTGAAGAAATTCATGTTATTGGGGAATATCAAGAAAATAGCCTTACCAGCAGCAGTATTGTCAGGACTTGACGTTGGATGTGAAACCAAAAGAGGCTAGGAAGTCAGAACTCAATTCGCATAGCTATAAGCAAATTCATTTCAACCACTTTGACACAATATGGTGGGTCTAGAAGTTCATCTGTTCTTGAAAGGTTTTCAACCTGTGCATTTTGATGCCTTATACATACAGTCAGACTCACTGGAGAATAAAGCAACTCTTACCTTTCCTATAAAGTGGACCCAAAAGGCCACATCATCAAGGGCTAACAAACAGCACAAGATTTATTGAAAGTTCCAATACTTTCTTTCTCTTCTGACTCACCTAAATCCTGGCTAAAGAAGTTATGAATTCAAGTATTTTATCTCTACCTGAGGGCTTGTCCTTGCAATTCTTAGATCTGTTAAAGCTCCTATGGCAGTTTTCTGCCTGGTTTCATCCCAAAGTTTACTTGTGACTAATCTATCTTTCTTAGTAATTGCTTTTGCTAAAAGTCATTGCACATGTAAGCGATTTTTCTTTTATCATGAAGAAAAGATTGAAAAGATAGTCATGCATTCTAGCAGAGATGACCATAAAGCTGTAGGAATAAGAAGCAAAACAGCAAACTTGAAGACTTTTGTTTACTCCTTCTAAAGTGAAATTAAAGTAAATTGACAGGAACAAATTTACAACTGATGACACCTGTTTTATACAGTGAAAGTCTGTTTAACTGATAGAACCTATTGCCATAATATGTTACTGAGTTCAAGAGCTTAGTAACATTTAAAACAACTAACTGTCACGTGGATAATGGGGTTGCTCACTAGCACTGCTATGTTAAATAAAAAAATAATTATTTTCTTCAGAATAGGAATAAATCTTCGCAGTTTTACATAGAAACATATCATTAGCTGACAGGTATTAAGAAATAATTTCCATACAAACCAGTTATTTTAAAAGAAATGTTCATATAACTATAATTTTGGAAAAAAGAACCTACATATATATCTGCAAATGAGTCGATTTGAATGTTTGAATGATTCAAACAATTCAATGATTGGTGAAAGCAAAAGAAATATGATGTCTGTCAAACAAAACTTTCAGTTTTATTTGCAATAATGTTTAAAATGAAATTGATTTATTTAGAATATTTTAAATAAAATAATATTAAAAAAAAAGAAAGTATGCAAGCATCAACTTCTAAACTTGTCTCCAACACTGACTGCTGAGGATGCCTCAAGGGGCAAGTTGCTGTGTTCCTTCCTGAGACCTAAGGCTGGCTATTGGCACATATGTCTCTGATGGCACACAGGCTTTCCACAGCTGACATACCTAGAAGGCAATCCAGAAGGCAGTTGAACGATGAGTGGTAAGAGCAATCTATCTGTAAAAGCTACTTTTTCAAAGCAGTGTAAGCTGTTAAACCAACTACTGAGTAGTATACTCATTCCAGTGGTTTTGAGGGGAGGGATAGGGAAGGTTTTGTGGTTGGGTTTTTTTTTAAATAAAATGTTAATACTTCTTTTTTTTTTTTTCCTTGTGGATTACCCAATTTTTATTTTTTTTTTTTTAGTCTCTGCCACTAAAATGTTCACCTGTGTATAGAATAATTAAACATACTTTAAGCCAGAGACAAAGAAATTATTGGGATCTTGGTTATTCTTGTGCATGTGCTTATGCATATTTTGTTGTTTATGCAAATGGAACATCTCAATTAAAAAATCCTAGTTCTAAAACTTTCACCAATACCATTCATCCCTATTTCACTGTCTTCTCTACCAATAACACTTTTTGCTTATTTTTTTTTAATTTCAAACATGGATTAAAACATATTTCCACAGGTAAATAAAAGGGGAAAAAATATTACTCTAAAAAACTCCAGTGATGAACATTTGCCAATTGACATTTTAGTAACCCAGAAATACATTTTCTGGATCATGTCTTATGTCACTGCAAATAAAGCACCTAAAGCAGATCACTGGAACATACCTTAAAAATCCCTATTCATCTGCATAGTTTACAGAACCTTGATAGGGTTACTTTAGAGAGACATACAAAGACACATCTGATTTACTGATACCTACAGTGCAATAACATGACAATGAACCTACACATTCTCTTTGTAATCTGTCTGATGTTTATTGTTCTCACTGCTAAGTAACCCACTTATTCCAGAGCTAGTCTAATTTTGTTTTATCAAGGTATCTTCAATCTCCACCATGTATTCTTCATTGCTTTGTCTGAATGAGAAGACTGCAATGTATAACTTTCTCTTAATACAATTTTTGTATCTTTCTTGTGTTTATAGGTCATGGAACAATACGTGAATCTTTGCCAGTCAGTTCAGTTGGTACAATTTCTAGAGATAATATTCTGCCTGCCTATAGTCTGTCTGGTGACCTGTAACCAGTGTCCATGAGCACAAATTTATTTCCTGGGTCCTTAGTTTCCTGTACTTGCCCCAGAAGATCACAGTACAAGCTCAGGGCTCAGGATTTACACCACTGAGCATAAAAATTACCATTATAAACTCAGAGCTCAGTAAGGAGTAGCATCATACTGTTGCTAAAGTTTATGGACTTAAAGCAGCCTTCTACCTTTGCTGAAAATATTCAGTAATTTTTCCAGGTGTGCATGTACTTTTGGACAACTCTTTTTTTACATGTTTTTTTCTTTCCTTTTGCTTCAATCATTATAGAAGCTGTGTGATTCAAAAGAAAGGATATTAATTAAACTCTTCATAGGAAGGTAAATCTGCAAAAATTCAAGCTTGCTCTTCTGGCATCTCTCTGAGTCTTCTCAAGTTTGACATTCACATTTAATCACAGCTATCGAATAAATTAATGCTATTGTGTTTCTTCTCGGGTTCATTTTTATTATTTTTAAAATATCAGGCAAAGCAGATTCTACGTTCTTTGTTTTAACATATATTTTGAAAAATTATACCGAATTTAAAAAGTATGAAAAATATATGTCCCACTCCTTATTAGATTTTTCCTCAAGAAGCAGCTCAATTTTCTTTAAAAATGTGAACCAAATTCATTTGCATTTTGATGAAATTAAAAGGAAAGGTCTAAAAAACCTATCATACTTTGATGCATAATAATAGCAAAGAAACAAAAAAGGTTTAGAGAGAGAATTAGAACAGATTCAGAATTGCAAAAGTTGCAGTGGAAGGGATATCTACTTCATCATGCATGATGCACCAAACATCTTTTTGATACACTGTTTTATAATTGGTTTTCAGACTGTGAGTCAGAATAATTTAAAAAATAAAACAAAACCTCACAGTTATCAAGAATCTAACTTTTGAAATAAAGTGCTTGCAGTACATTCTTGTAAATCAAAAATGCTTCAAATAGACTCCAGTTCAGCAATGCATATATGCATAATTCAAATTGTATATTCAGGAAATCACATTGTAGGAAATGCTTAAATTTCATTTTGTTTAAAGATAACAGTGTGCATGGGTTTTGTTTGCTTATTTCTTTGTCTATTAACTTCTAAAGGTGGTTCAGTTTCATGGGTGAACTAAGAAGTGACACAAAACATTATGGGTCATCAATTTTTCGTTTTAGACATTTATCTAGAATTATGTTTCAAACAGATGTTCAGAAGCAAGCAACGTTTTCCTTACCTTTCACAAATAATGCCTCATCTGCTCATAATTCTAGCCTGAGTTGGCTTGTTTTTGCATTTCCAAACACTTTTCTTCCTTCTAACTCAACTTGTATTCAATAGTAATTTCAGACAACCCAAAGATACATTTGTTTTAGATAACAGACATTGTTAAATATTTGTTCAGATGCAATGCTGAGCCCTGAGGGCTCAAACAGCTGAAGACAGTACAAGAAACATAGACAGCATTTGTAAATCACTTCTGATATGTTAAAAAAGCATTCAAACATGTTTGAATGGTTACCATATAGATCTATTCTGAATTATCTGACTGGCCTGATATAATTTAGACCTATCTTTATTCTCATTCAAGGCAACAGAAAATTTGGAATCAACTGTTTTCAAAGTGGTATTTTGGAAATAATTCTTTTAAATGAACTCTGAACTTAAATGCCATATCTTAGTTGATGTCTATTTGATCTATTTGAATAGATCTATTTGAATAGCTGGTTTCAGGTTTAAAACTTTCCTTTTTTTTCTCCTGCACTGAACCAAGTTGTTTGGGCTCTTAAATGGCAACCACTAGAGAACATTGGCAGACTGGGCAGTCAGAAGTCCTGGTTTATTTCAGTCTGTTCCCTTTAACTGTGGCACTGGTTTAGAGATATGTTTTCAAATGGTTCTTGTTCCAACTTTATTTTTTTCTTTTAAGCTTTGAAGCAGAGACTGCCAGTTTTCATACTCAAAGAAATCTGATCGCATTGAAGATTTATATACTGATATCAAGACACATACGTTCACGAACTTATGTGCTTCTGAAGTAATTTTAAACATAGCTAACAAAACAATCTGGGCATTGCTGACTCAGGTTCCTCTGGAAAAAAAAAAAAATGCAAGATTTAGTTGGCTCAAAATTCCTGTGTACAGAATAATATTTCTAATAAATATAAGAAAAACAATGATCACTTTTTCAGCATACCAGAAGCAAAATCCACAGAATGAAACAAATAGAAGAAAAAATATCTTCTGAAGGTGTGTAATAAAATATTACAAATAGGGATTTACAATAAAAAGCTAACAGATATAAATTTAGTAGGAATCAATTCTCCTGTCCAATCATATTCAACCTTAATAACAGAGCTTTAATAGGCTCATACCTTTCTGCCAATTTCAGAAAAGACTGCTGCTGTTCAATAGCATTTATTTTAAAGAAGAGAGCAAAGCAAGTGAGAAACTGGTGACTGGAGGCATACTTCTTCTCAGAAGGCAGCTGAATAATGGTATAATGCTGTGTGAAACATAGGGGCAATATACTAGGTAATCACCAGTTCTGTTCACCACTCATAGAGCTTCCATTTGCAATTATTTACTGTTTTGTTTGTTTTCTTATTTACCACCTTAAAGAACACCTGTTTGGAACATCGTATTTTCTTGATTCCTGGGTAGCAGAGACTTCCTACAGAATTTCCCTCAGAGAAGAAGAAATTCTTGGTAGTACATGAGACATGGAGACAGAACCCTGAATAAAAGGGGAGCATATAAAAGCATATTTCCTGCTGTGAGAAGCCTTTTTGTCTTAAATTCAGGCAACAGACTGAGACCTGGTTTTATTCTATTCCTGGCTTTCAGAAGTGGCCTTATACTGCCTCTGATTCTTCAGCTCCAGTACTCCAGATTTCTGCTTACATGGAAAATCCTCTGCTGCTAAAAGTTTTTCTTGATTTTTTTTAAAAAAGGCTTTTCTTTAAAGCATTCATTATTGTTATTTGTTTCTTAGATTATGCTTCAAAAACTATCTAGTCAAAATAGAGAAATAATTTTATGTGCTTCATTTGTTACTCTCCAGCCAGCTGCCATGGCTTTCAGCTTAAAGTTTTCTTTTTTCATCATCCAATATTTCCTTTGCCTTCCCTTACCAGCACAACATTGCACCATTATTCATTATTAGCTCATTGAATTCACAGCTGTACCTCCAAATAAAAGAGGGCAGGGAGTGTTCCCTGGCAGAGAGGCGCTTGTTCCAGGCCATTAAAACCCTTTACCTCTAGAACAGGGTGGCCATACTCAGGCTGCTTATTAAAAGTGATTGCTGGCTTAGGAGGCTGGAATTGTTCCACTTGAGACTGGGCCAAAATGAGGTAAAGGACCTTTATGAACAGGCAGATGCAAGCACACACACTATGTGCTGGGATCCAGCCCTAGACATTGTTTAGGTTAGAGCATACTGTTCACATCACAAAGGTGACAGTTTTTAGGGGTTTGGGTTTGAGTTTTAGTTGGGGTATTTGGGGTTTTGGTGGTTTTTGCATGTTCTGGTTTGGGGTCTTTTTTGTATGTTTTTTTTTTTAAGGTGTGTTACTGCTAACTTGTTTACTTTTTTTTATCAGCCTTCATGTTTTCTGGAAAGGTGGAAGATTGGGCTCCCCAGTAAGTTTCCCAAGTGTTTTCACAATTGGCTTGCTTCTTGTTAACTCTTCAACCAACCAACTATACATCAATTTTTTTATGCATTCACTGCAATGGGCAAGGTGTTCTAGCTTGTTGGCCTGACTAAAACCCCAAACCAAAAAAAATGACTGCTAGAGTTGTTAAAGGAGTGATCAGAAATTACTGCTGGATAACAGCAGGAGCCTGCCACCACTTTCTGCTATTCCTGGAAAAGAGATGGTGTTGCCACCTCTGTTGATTCAGAGATTCCAGCTAGAGAAGGAAAGTACAGATCAAAATAAAACTTACAAATGACTTAGAATAGTTCTTGTGTCCAGGACTGGGATTCGTTGGTGATTTTCTATAATGGCTTGTCTATTATCTGGGCATTCTGATACATATATAGAATTTTGGACTGCCTACAGATTGCAGAATGGGCAGAGGCAAGCACACACACAATGTCCAGGACTGTCCAGTGACAATACAGCTTAGTCTTGAGATGATTTAGCAGTCATTGATTTCCAGCTCATATACCTTGCTTTTTAAAGACTGTATTATGATAATGCTAGTGCTGAAATAGGTTTCCTCAACTGGAGCAGACTCACATCCTGACTAACTGAAAGTCAGAGTAGCTCAGAGTTGCCTGCACTTTTTATGTTCCCATATATCTTTAAGCAGTTAGCCCCAGGATGCCCCCAGCTAGTAGCTGGCTTCAAGATGTCTGAGTTAATGGAATTTGAATCCAAAACAATGCTTGGATGCAATCTCTTTTTTTTTTTTCTTTTTTTTTTTTTTAACTAAAAATCTGAAAAATTCTGATATTTAGTAGTGGCCAAACAGAATCTGCTGAAACGCTAAATACAAAATTTCTCCTGAACTAGTTCCCACTTTTAGATCTGACTGTACACCTGACTCATGCAGTTATGTGATGGATGTCTGAAGCTCTTCTGCTGGTAGATGGCTATTCTTTCTAACTTCAACAATGAACAGTTTTGGTTCTTGTTTGTACAGTATTTGCATAGTTGCAGCACATGAAACAGTGGTTCAGCAAAGAACACATCTTAGAGATTTGTAGAGAAAGCAAAAAATAAACAAAATAACTTGATTCTAAAGACTAAAGGCAGTTGGTTTCTGCTAAAATGTGCAATGAGAGGCAGATTGTGTGACTCAGAGGAGAGTGACATGGTAAAAAAAAAATAGTTTTAGTTGTTTTCTTCAAAAATATCTGGAGAAAGAGTGAGGAACCATGTAAGCAAAAAGCCTAATAAACATTTTTTGGTTGTAAAGACTGGAGAAGCTGAAGGTGTGGAAAGTGCTTATCTATTCTGTGACACTGTAGTTCCTTACAGGTAACATAAACATTTGGTATTTGTGCTAGGTGCAGCGCTCAGACAGCACTTTTTTTTTATAGCATGAGGCAAATTCAGATGAAGCTAAACTAACTGCAGAAATGCCTTATGGTTTATTTTTAAGGCAGTTGCGTACCATTGGAAATATTATTCTTTTTTAATATCTAACCATTTTCATTGACTTCACATCTCAATAAACCAACTTCTGTAGATTTATGCATTGTATATTTTTCAAGCTTTTGAGCAGTATAAATGTGTGCCTTTAACAGTGTCTCCCACAGTGTTATCGTATCCATCTAGCCTAGAGGAGTGGATGACCAGATGCATAAAAAACTGGTCAGATGTTTGGGCTTCAAGGGTAGTGGTTAATGGGTCATATGCTATATGGAGGCTTGTAACTAATGAGTCTGTCCTGGACCTGTTCTGTTTAAGCAATGCCTAGTGCAGGTATCATCAACTTTGCAGATGATGCTGCATTAGATGATGACTTGATACACTGGAAAGCAGGGCTGCAACACTGAGGGATCTACACAGGATAAAAAATGGGCTGATAGGAACTTTATACAACTCAACAAGGGCAAATATGAAATCCTTCACCTGGGAAAGAAGAATCCTTTGCAGCAGCACAGACTAGGGACTGACTGGCTGGAGAGCAACTCTGCTGAAAAAATGGTGTAGCAAACTGAACAGAAGCCGCCAGTGCACCCTGGAAGGTGGGAGAGAAGTCAGCAGCCTGCGTTGCATGAACAAGAGCACAGTCAAAAGACTGAGTTGATAGCACTACCGCACTCAGAATTTTATGTCTAGTTTTGGGTTCCCCAAAAGGCGTAGACAAACTGAAGTGAGTTCAGCAGACACCAAGACAGTCAGGGAGCAAAGCAAAGCAAAGAGGGACTGATGGACAGGGTCTTTTTCAGCCTGGAGAAGACACAGATTCTGCATGGCCTAAAAGCAGCCTTCCAATCATTTCAGAGAAGTGATTGAGCAGGTGAAGCTAGGCTGTTCATAGCAGTACATGGTTGAAGGAGTTGCAAAGAACATAAAACGGAACAAGAAAAGTTCATACTCGATATGAGCAAAACCTTTCTCCCCAAGAGGACAGTCAAGCAATGGACTGCTTGAACACTTGTCATATTGCTCAAAGACACTGTGCAGTTCCTATTGAAAGTTTTCAAGACCTAATAGATAAAGCTCTGAGCAATCCAGTCTGACCATAATGCTGACCAGGCTTTGAGCAAAAGCTTGGACTAGAGACCCTCTGATGTACTGTGCAACCTAAATGTTCCTAAGATCATATATATTTCTATATGTTTTAAAATGCTGTTCCCCAGTCCTGCCTTATATGGAAATGTTCAGCTTTTTGTGTTTCAGCACTCAAATTCTATATTTTCTTTTTTTTTTTTCTTTCTTTCTTTTCTTGTTTTTTAAATCCTAACATGGGAGCATTGACTGACTGTATAAAAGAAGACCTGAAAACTGCTACAATTTTTTTTTTTGTAACACCTTCATTTCATGCAACTAAATTTATTGTGAAGAATTAAACCCAGACATAGAAACTACTGGATATATTTAAAATTATGTGTCTACATTTATGTTCTTGAAGACATTTTAGGTTTTATCATTAATTTGTTATATTAGGTAGAAAGATTGAATGATATGGGAACTTCAGTGGCAGCTGGGTATAGTGTGTGGATCTGTCATTTTTTTTCTACATAAACCAGTATTTTCAAAGCAGTGTATTGAGAAACTGTTACTTGAGGTGTCATATAAGTCTAAAGGAAGCTCTCACGCAACTCTTCTGAACTTTAAAAACTGTTCCAAAAGAGGTTGAGCATTTGAACATGACTCATCATGATCAGGTAAGTTTAGAAGAGGTACCTGATTTATAAAGTATGTGACAGTTCAGAGAAATTTTCTTTTCTCCGAAAGAGAGGGTTTTCTTTCCCTTAAGACTAACGGGAATATGAGGGACCCGCTTCCCTACATAAAGAAATGTACCTTCCTGCTAATCTGTGTTCTTACTGTGAACTCCAAGTCATCAGTATTTACTCAGGCTGAATGACTTACACTGTAACTTACCGCTTAAGTGATTTAGCAATGTGTTTATATCCTGTCTTTGTCTTGTTTAGTAGGCACAAGAACATTTAGTAATTATTGCTATTTAAAGATTAGTAGATGATGGATGATGATAGTATTTTAGTAAATTGTTTCTTTACAGTAGACCTATGGTGGTGGTTTTTTTGTTCCTTGGCAATATAGGGCTTTTTTACATTAGAAATTTGGACTGTATTAACTGTTCTGGCAAGACTGCATAGCTGCCCCAGTGTGGGTATGGATGCAGTTATATTTATCAGATGATGATTAATGCAGGCACAGCTATTTTCCATGAAGGATACACTATTTATAGGCCATTCCTTTATCAGTGGAACAGCACCCTTGCTACATTTACATTCAATTTATTCTTCTTAATACTGGGATTTGGGATCTTAGAATCGTAAGATAACTCAGTTTGGAATGAACCTCGGGAGGTCTCTGACCCAACCTCATGCTCAAAGCATGGCCAGCAGCTATAAATTAGATCAGGTTGATTAGTCTAGCTGGATCTTGAATTTTTCCAAGGATGGAGACAGCGTGTCTCTGGGCAACATATTCAACTTGCCTTATGATCTCCTTGTGTAAATCTGCCTTCACTTGCCTTCTTGCTTACTTGCTTGCTTCCTTCCTTCCTTCCTCCCTTCCTCTTTCTCACTAGAAGGTCCCTGCTTATCAGTTTATCATATCTTCACTTGGTACTTAGTCACCACTTCCGCTGTTTTTTCGCACGATTCTTATCAATTACTGTCTCCTGACAATCTGTCACAAATATATCTTTATCAATGTTTCTTTATATATGATGATATAAACACAGCCATGCTTCTTTTACCCATCAGACATATTTTGTATTTTGACTTTTAAATTATTGTATTCCTTTAAAAACCTGTCACTTCTGTGAAAATTTGAAGACACAGCATAGTGAACACTTCTCAACACAGAAATTACTTTTTTTCTTTACTTCTTTCTCTTCTTCACAGATTTTTCAGATTTTAATATCTGTGGCTAAATCTTGCCATAGATAGTACCTGAAATAATATTTTAAACTTTCCCTAACCATATATGGGGCTCAACCTGTATTATCATTTTAAAAAGTTTAAATAATGAAAGCAGTTCCACCTAACAAATATACTCAACATCCTGTGATAGTCTAAATCAAGTTTATTCCACTATCCTGAATTTTCTAGTGACACCTCTGACCCATAAAACTGCAGTAAATTAAATATATAATTTCATTATTCTTTCTACAGTATCCTTTATTGTAGATATTTTTCCTGCTAACTTTCTCTTACTTTCTTTGCAGAGATCTTTCAGGTGATTTAGCAGGAAAACCACTATTTAGTTGAGAGAGACTGAGTTTCACTGTAACAGCTTACATATTTCTAAAAAGTGACAAACTGTTTCAAACAGTAATGGAAGAATTAAATTAAGTTAAACACTGTCAAAGCCCAGCCACCATGATTATGTCATCTCTTGAAGTGGTTTTGGCACATTTTTGTCCTGAGCCAGCAACCATGCTTCCAGGGAATATATGGGCACGTTTCTGGAGCTACTACAAGCAAGCGTGCATTAGGTTTGCACAGCCAACTCTTGGTAGCAGGGAGCTACAGGGGTGAGTTTTTTGAGAAGCTGCCAGAAGCTGGCCCTTTGTCCAATGGAACCAGTGTCAGCTGGCTCCAGAATGGACCTACTGCTGGTCAAATCTGAGCCTAACAGCAATGGTGGTAGCACCTCTGGGGTAATGTAGTTAAGAGAAGGAATAAAGTTACTGTTCAGGAGCAACTGCAGCTGAAGAGAGTAATGAGAGTGTGTGAGAGAAACAGCCCTGCAGACACCCAGGTCAGTGAAGCAGGAGGGCGGGAGGTGCTCCTGGAAGCAGAGCAGCCTGTGGTGCAGCCCATGGTGAGGCAGGCTGTGCCCCTCCAGCCCATGGAGGTCCATGGTGGAGCAGATCTCCACCTGCAGCACAGGGAGGACCCTACATCGGAGCAGGGGGATGCCCAAAGGAGGCTGTGACCCCATGGGAAGCCCGTGCTGCAGCAAGCTCCTGGCAGGACCTGTGGCCCCATGGAGAGAGGAGCCCAAGCTGGAGCAGGTTTGCGGCAGGACTTATGACCACAGGGGACCCATGCTCGAGCAGCCTGTTTCTGAAGGACTGCACCCATGGAAGGGACACACACATGCCCATGAAGATTAATTTTTCTGATCAATGATGTTGCTTTGTGTTCCATTAGCTGCAGTGCCTATGCCATTCACATTAATGTGGGCCATGTGCACACAATATGTCTTGTTTTCCTATACTTGTTTTAATATCTTGCTCCACTACTTTCTCTTCTTTGTAAACAAAATAACATTTATTGTAAATTTGTCTTAGTTTAAAATCCCTAATCTAGCAAACCTATAATTAACCACACAATTAATTAAAAATTATGTAATATATTATTATGATGTTATAATTTTGATTAGTACTGATAGCTCTGTGCCAGTTTTACTAGGGGTTTCATTTGTTTCCAAAGAAGTTTCTGTCTTTCTTTTTCTTAGTGCAAAAATTTACTAATTTGCTTAAAAATATTTTCAGTCATGGCTGACAAAGCAGCAAGCATTCTAAAATATAGGGTTGGATTCAGAAAAATCTTTAAATTCTCATAGTTTTTTTTTCTGTGAAGACCAAGTCATATTACTATCCAAACAGTAAAATTTCACTAAAATTCTATAATAAGATTAAATGAATCAGGCTGTCTATATATATAATTTCATTCAGTATCTACATATGCATGTGCACACAAACCCACCTACGTACAGATATGCACATACAGTGCATGGAGAGAAAACAGATTCCCTACCTGGAAACATCAAGGGTTTTGATAGACTGATTAACTCTACTTGTAACAATATCTGTGGAAGCATCTTGTTTAGAAAACTTATAAACTGATTGCTATTTGACATTTCTAGTATTTGAGGTCCAACTAGTTTAATCGGGTCCTTCATAAAATCTTTCAATGCATTATGTCACCCTAGACATGTTTTATATCAAAGAGCAATATGCTTTTCTTATTTTAATGCAGCACGTGGGCACTCTTCTCCTACACTCCTGAGCGAGTAACTCTTGTTGCATTCAGTAGTAGTTACTTATCTCCTGGAGATGGAAAACTGAATCCTTATAACCAAGTCCAAAACTGGTTTTGGTAGCAAAGGTCAATAAGGAGTTCATCAGAGGGCATGAAGAACTTACACTCTCCTAGTTAGGAACACAGAAATTGCAGCATATGTAGTATTCATTAGTGCCACCTATTTGTGAGACTTTAAAACTGCAGATAATTCCTGCATAACTGCGTCACTTAAATAAAAAAACATATTATGTCTCATCCCACCGACTCAGGTGAAAGAACAAGACGTAGAATAGATCTCAAACCCGCAATGGAATTTCTTTCAGTTCTATATTTATATAGCTGTAATGTATGAATATGTTGTTCAAAAAACAGCGCATATATTTGAACATGCAATATATACAATGATATATTATATATGTTTATGTAATTTAAATAGTATA
>WYDI02007695.1:0-16940 GCA_009867235.2 Psittacus erithacus | reverse complement strand
GTTTGGGTCAGGTGTCCTGTCTCTGCTTCCTCCCGGCTTCCCCTCCTCCCAGGGCAGAGCATGAGGCTCAGAAAGTCGTTGGTCAGTGTAAACATTCTAAGCAGTAGTTAAAAACATCGGTGTTATCAGCGCTGTTCCCAGACCAAAAGTCAGAAACACAGCACTGCACCAGCTACTAAGGAGAAAAATGACTGCTACTGCTGAACCCAGGACACCTTTATTTACCCTTTGAAAGAATGGGGCCCAAATCTATGAATAAAGGTTTGTTGTGCTTTTTCTTTTAAACAAAAAGAAATAGGAGAAAGCAACTGGAAGTCTGATATGTAAGGAGACTCTCTAGGGTATACTAATGTGCTGTTTGCAGCTGGTTGTTGTCAAACACTTCTAAGGTTTTTTCGTTAAAATTCATTAAGTCTCCATCTCTGAAGGTTAGGTTCTACTACCTGCTGTTTCCACCATGAGAAATATTTTCAAAGTCTCTTTGCAGCTAACTACAGATAGTTGCTTTTGACAGGGCCTTGAATGTACTAATAGTCCTTGATGGCTCTGACCTGCTGCACCTGAAGCCTCTTTCACACTGCCAATAGTTCTGCTCCACTTGTGCTTAGACTGGGATGTATTGCCCTGCAACACTGTAGGTGTGTCTGCTCTTTGTTCTGCTGCCTGGATGGACCTTGGACTTATGTTGTAATTAGTCTCTAGCCTTGTCTCTGCCTTTGTCTTCTTTTGTTCCTGATTGAATCTCCAGTATGTGCCCAAGATATGATTCATCTCTCTTTGCTGGATGCTGTTGATGGACTCTTGTTATGAGTCCCCTGGGATTATGCCCCATAGGGGAAGGTACTGACTGACCTGTGTCACCCTGGCTCCAAGTCCCTGAAGGAGTATTCAGCTGCCACTGTGCCCCAGCAGTGTGATTTTCCTTAGAGGAAGAAATCAGTCATATGCATAATGGGTAACCTACATGAGAGAAAAATACATAAAAGAAAGACAATCCACAGAAAAAGTACCTTGCCAATTTAAGGTTTTTAATTTAAACAAGGTTATGGACTAAACAAGTTGATATCTCTTGAAAGTTTTCTATTTCTTCCTGTGTTTCTAAAGTGAAATATCTTCCATGGGTATATGGAGCACAGTCTAGATGCCACAGAAATGCTTAACAGATCTAGGGAGAAAATTCTCTTCCTTTCCACTAGAAATTATCAATTTTTTTTTTCCTTCTTTTTCCAAGTTATTCAAGTGATGAAGATGCATAAAAGCTGAAAAAATTATGTTAAAAAATATTCAGATCAATTCATATCAAGCTTATGTGAAAATATTTGTATTTTGTATCATTATTTTAATAAGTGCCAAAATAGTTTCTATAAGTAATTTTGAAAATATTTTCTCATAAGCTGGGATCTACTCAGAAGTTTCTCAAATTTCATTAAAACATTTTTAATGGAAAAAAAATGAACAAAAAATGTTTAAAACCAATAAAATTTTCTAGCAAGTTGTCACAATATATTTCAATCACTGAGAAACATACAGAAATATAGCAGTTCAGCTCTTATGAGAATAAGTATTGGAGCATTTTTAAAGATCTACATAGTCAATAACTTAAGTGGGCGTAATTTAATGCTTGTAGTTAGGTTAACATTAAAGATGTACAAACAAACTCCCATCTTAGAATATGAATGAAAGCAAGCAAAACAAATACCAGCCAACTGCTGAGAAATGGACAAAAGGGTATGATATGGCTTTCCAAATTCACTATAAATCATAAAAGTCTTGTGAACTTTGTCTTTTTCTCATTACCCTCTAGTATTGCCTGATCATTCAGTCATGGCTTTTTATAAAGAAAAGATACATAAAGATGTTGAATTCTTGTTTATTTTTTTATTTTATTTGAACTTCTTTTGCAGAAAAAATTTTAACAAGGAATTCATAATAACATTCTCTTTGTCTGCAAAATTATTTGAAAATGCGAAAGTCTAGCTCACCTGTTGATTTATGTGTCTATTAAGGAAGGGTGGTGATAAATATTCTGGAATAAATGCATGCACGGCTTTGATCTCTCATGCTTTAAATGCTTGTTTGCATGCTGACTGATAAGAAATGGTCCAATTCTTCCCGCTATCTGCTTCCATGGTGTGATCTTTGAAGAATTTTTGGTTACTCGGTAACGGAAAAAGACAACTTCACTGATGTTCAGCTTGATAAGACAGTTTTTCCTAAGGAATCGCTTTAGAAATCATAAAATAGGGACTGAAACAAGAGACCAAAGGATTTTAATTTTAGGTGTATTATTTTCCAACAACAGTTCTTCTTGTTGTTGTTTGTTTGTTTTTAACATTTCAGATGGATTTAAATGATTATCAGTTCTTTATGTAAGGCAACAAAATATGTATCTGGAATTGAAGAAATAGGACACTAACCAAAAAATTAAAATTTTTATAATAAGAGAAGTTAGGACAAATGGGCAAACTTTTGCTTAGTTTAATAAACCAGAAATCATTAGGAATGGAGGTTCTTGCTTAAGGAGTTGATGTACAGGCAAGATGTTCAAGCCCCTGAGTTCTCCTAATTGCTAAAGTAAGTTAGCTATATCTTGGTTTTCAGTTATCATTCTTATTGCATTTTAGATTATTGGAGAGGCTTAATTTTCTGAATAGATGGCTATTTCCAGACTCTGGTTTGATCTAAATTAAAAAAAAATCAACAAATGATAAAATATATGTTACAGTAAATATAGCATAACCCATGATCAACATGATGTGTTTTCAAAATATTTATTTTAAAGGAAATCTTAATAACCGAAAAATTACTCTGCTTGAAAAAAAAGTCAGTTGTTAGCTAATTATCTTCTGATTTACTTTGAACTTTCATATGAAATTCAGAATTGCATCTAGGAACTTAGTTTTTAAGATATCGCTTGTTAACATTTTAATAAATTGTTCTGCACAACAAAACCATTTCTACAATTGCAGCAATAAAAATATCTCCCCTTCTTTTTCTTAGGACAAGGCAATGGAACACATTTTAAAAATAAAGTTAAATAAATATTTAGCCTCTCCTGATTCACATTTTATCTTGATTTTAAAAACACCGCAGGCATCTTTAAATATGTGCATAATTCTTCCAATTCAATAACCAAATTAAGCTGATTATTAGAATGCTGAATAAAAACTGTGTGACTTCTAATGTTAAATGTAAGTAAAAAAGAGCACTTACAAAACCTCTTGTAAATACTTGCTAGGACCTAAAAGCTGTACACAGTATCAACGATATATGTTTTTATTAAATGAACCATTTAAACTGAGGAGCATATTCTTATTCTCCAATATTCATGTAGAATATTAAACCTAATTGGATTTCTGGTTGTTGAAATAATTCTGGAGTGTTGAAGTGGTATGTTATATACTAGAGATTTAAACTAGCACTGCTAAAATTACTGAAAGAAAAGATATTACCTGATTCGAAGTTTCATAACAAATTCAGACATTTGTTGGGCTTGCCAAAGTTCTGTATATTTTTCAATGGGCACAGGAGGAGAATCAAATTGATTTCATCTATTTTGAACAGTTTCCACAAGCAAGGTTGAAAGAGACAGCTAACTGTGCTGTCTGCCCTTGCCTTGACTCAAGCCAATCATCATCTATTTGTTAGATAAACAAATGGAAATTTTGTCTGAGAACAAGTTCATACAATACGTGATTTCCATGTAAGCAAAATAATGGGTCTAATGACACAGTGAAAAAATAAATTTGTTATCTAGTTATGAATGCAGGCCAGCAAAAGCCTTCTGGATCAACAAATCTAGTTCCGCGCTGAAAAAAGTAACCAAGTCTTTAATACTCACAATAGTCAATTTAAAGCCAATTTTCAAGACTGTCTTGGGCCACCCTTGCACTGACATCAGAAGATAATAATTGCAAATGCTTTTTAGTCTCATTGACATAGTAGTAGCATCATAAATTGTTCAACATTAGCTGACTGATTTTGTTAAAAGCACATATTGTGTATGAGCCTAAGTTAAAAAACCAAGTGAGAATCAGACTGTGGGCAAACTTGCTGCTTCTGTTTGTCCTTTTAAGACGGTTTCTGTAATAAATCCTTTTTCACTTAATGGTCAATACATGAATAGATTCCATGTATCATAAGAACTTTGAAAGACAGTTTGTCTTTATTTTCTGTTGGCATGTAGATTTACATGGATAACTTTTGAAATTATTGTGCTAATGCTGTAGAACAGATCTTGGCATTCTTTCAGAATGGCAAAATGTAAAGGTTTCAGGGTCAAACTCATAGAATGCAGTTTAGCATTTTTATTATTTTATTTTGCAGGAAATGTGCCAATTACTTGTGTCATATAAGACTTGAGTATATTAAATATTAATTTCCACACTGCATTAAATATTCATAGATGTAATATTTGACAACCATGGCTTCATGTCAGTCTTGAAGAGAGAAATCTCTTTTTCTTGTTTTTGACATCTCTAATCAAGACTTACCTACATCTGGTTTTGAATCATCTCCAAAGTTGCTTATTGTTATACCATAAACATTAATTTTTATTTTATCTTGGCAAAGTGGTGAGAGATGTTCTTAAGTTTCATAAAATATTAACAAGTGGTCTTTATTTTTCAGTAATGGATTTATTGAGAGGTTTTAAGGTTCTGCAAAAGAAGAAAACATTTTGGGGGCAGGAGAGGAGTGTGAAAGGAAATGGAAGATACAGCTGTAATCCCAACTAAAGGAGAAGAGAAGAGTACTAGTATTCCAGGCTGGATTTGTACTTGTAAAAATCCCATATTGTATAATAATCAGCACTACCTTCCAGTCTTGTTTCAGTTTTGTCCCTAAGGAAATAACAGAGGTTGATAGATACAGATTAAATATAAGACCATTGCTATTGTTTTTTCTTCTGCCTTTTTTAGGCTTTTCATTAAAAATAATGGTTTTGAGCAGTAGATAAGTAAATTCCAATAACTTGTTCTAAATAAAAGTGGTCACAAATAAATGTGGTATTTAAACTGGAAAAGTAGCAATGTCTCTATGGCAAAAAATACCTGTAATGGGCTACTGAATTACTATTTAAAAAAATTAAGCCCAAAGAAAATAGTTAGTGACTAAAAACATTACCACAGGTATACGTGCACTGTACCACAGTTTTAAATGGGTTTCTCAGTTTTTCTGAGTAATTAGTGGATAAGAGATAGCATCAAAAAATGCAGCACTCTTCAGATTTTTTTTTTGATTTTTTTTTTTTTCTGAAATACAGCAAGACATTTCATGTCTATGGTCAAATATTTCCCCCTCAGGTTTCCTGACAGTATTTATAGTTCCTTTAGGAAATCACTTGTTTTGCAGTATTTCCTCCACCTTTACAGGGATTATTTACTCCTTGGACAGATATAGCTATAACGGTTATAGTTACTTCCAATGTTGGACAAAGATTTAAAGATAATTATTTCACATTATTGCATTTTTTTTTTTCTCAGGCAGTTATCTTAATCTCTTAGTACATTAAAACTGATTCTTATTGTTTTCAGGATCCATATGATGAAATCAACAATAAGAAACAAGATTTTGCATAGAAAGTAACCAGTTGTTTCAAAGGAACTACCTGTTAAATTATGTGCATTATGTCATGAGTAAAGTTCATTTCATTAGTGCATCTAAGATGGGTGCTATCCTTGACCAATCCCTTTAGACATAATGGGGTATTTTCTAGTAAGTGATGCAAAGACCTCAGTCTGGTGACTCATTATCATCCTATGCTATATCCAAGAGAAAAATTTCCCACCCAACTTGTGTGAATCATCTTGGAACTGCCTATCTCTATGAAGTGCTTAACAAAACTACAGATCTATCCCATACAGTGTATCAAATTTTTAGGTACCTGAAATTAGGTTAGATGACAACAGGTGTCAGATTAATGTCAGAAAACAACCCCAAACCACATAATTACCTTTCCTTTAAAAGTGGTTATTTAAATGCAAGACATTATCATTCTGTCCAGTTTAATAACAAATCAGAAGTTTTAAATGAGATAGGCTACTTACATCAGGTTATGTTTCTAGTTTCATGATCCTGAAAAGACTTAATGTAATTTGAGTAGCTACATAATTTTGGTTGTTCCGCATTCTTTCATATTCCTTCTTCTGCTGAAGAGTATATGAGTTTCTTTTGGTCTTCTGAAAGAACTTAAGAGCAGTCTGTAACATGATTGGTAACACATATGTCTCAAAATGCATGTATTTCACAAAAAAAGTTTAAATGAAAACTTCATCAGAGCCACAGAACTCTTGTGGAGTAATCTAAATTCCCAGCTGTGCAATGGAGAGTGATACATCTTTTGTATGAGTCTCCTGGGGATCCACTGACATTACTTGCCTATGCAGTTCCCCTTACCTCTGCTCTCTGAAATTAGTGTGTATGTCTTGTGTTTTGGCCATGTATAAAACTGTAATATGAGTTTGCAAACTGGGCTAAAGGTTGTAGTGAATACAAATTTCTGATACCAAGTAATAGCTAATTGACTAGTTTTAGAGCTGTAGGAGGTGGCAAAAACTGGAAAAGAAAAAAATTTTCATCTAATTTATGATCATGTACTAATTTATTTTTTCTATGCTGTATCCTTAACTGTTACAATAAGTGTAGTAAGCGTATGAATAGTGATCCTCCAATAATGTGTTCTTGTATTTGCAGGCTGTTATGAAACAGCTGTATGTGGTATCTGATGCATTTTCTTGCCTATGAGTAAGATGTTATGACACACTAGTTTTACCTTATAAATAAATACTTATTATTTTAATAAAGATTTAGCTGATACTGATTCCATAGTTAGATTTTCCTGTTCATCTATAATTTAATATTTATTACAGACAGCCAAAAGTTGTATGTTTTTTTTTTTCTTCAATACACTGCAGAAAGAAACATGCTGGAAAGAGTAGAGTGCTCCCATTTTTGCTGTTTCTACAACAGTGTTTTATTGACCACATTCCATAGGGCACCCTAGCTATGCTGCTGCAGCAGTTTGTCACTGTAAACCCTGAAAAATATATTGAGAGGAACAAGCAAAATGTTACCCTGAAGTATGTTAATTGTATTTTAACAAAATTCTAACAGCAATACAACCTCTGTTTATCTTATCTTTTATTTGCTGTTCTCTGGGCTTCTATTTTGGGAACAGGTAAGTATAGGCAACATTTCTGTATCAGCTCTTAAATGAAAAATACAGGAAGTTCTACTTATATGAGCTTGACCAATATGCATTTACAGAGTTCAAGCGGTAGTTTCTGCAGTTTTTATTGAGCAGTATCACTGGCTTTATACACACCCATTACTCTTACTTTCAAAATGGGCAGTTTCACAGTCCAGTATTTAAACTGATTAGAAAGATAAAACTGGCAGCTAGTCAAGAATTACCCACAAGAAGAAACCACAGTTTTGTCAGCTTTCCAGGGAATCATGATTTTCACATAGTGAGAGTAAAATTTTCACTTTCAACATGAACTAAAGGATTGAATATGTATTTAGAACTTCTGAAATAGCTTCTCAGTGTTGCAGGTAAATTGTGTTGAAAGCATACAGTTGAAAGCATAAACCAGACCTAAGCTACAATTTACTGTAAAAACCCAAAAAAAAAAAAAAAGTAATCACATTCTTATACAGCATATCATAAATCCAAGTTTTGTCTTCTATTTTGTGTATTCTTTTTTAAGGGTTTAGTCTTTTTGAATTTGATGAAAAAATTGGAACGGCAGAAAGGTATTCTCATATTTTGCACCTGTATGTCCAGGACTTCGAAGTAGGATGCTCCTGAAGGAGCTTCTAAGGTATGTGTAATCTTGATATGGAGAAATTAGCCAGGTGTGTACAGATTATTCTTCTTTGATGTTCCCTACCTACCACAATAATATCATCCCAAATAACATGAATATGTTTAAGCACAGAGAAATGCATTCATCTAGAGAGAGAGGAGATGGCCTTAATTGAAAAGTGCTGAACAAACAGAGAGACATTTTACCCTTTGCTATACTTTACATTTGGGGTTTTTTTCAAGCCTTTATAGCATTTTTCACTTTTTTCCTACAACACTGTCAAAAAGACTGAATCAACTTTATCATGTATATATCCCTTCCTCCTCTTTACCTTTTGAAGTGCAGAAGTGGTGTGACCCATTTTCCCAGTCTTCAGATCTGCTCTGGCTCTTGAAGTGAATAAAAATTGAGTGAACTTCTAAAAATGCTGCTAATGCTTTGCCAGTTTCATTCCCCACTTCCTTCAGCACTCCTGGTATGTGCAATCTGGCCAAGGAGCCTTGGCAATTTTAAAAGGCTATAACCTTTTAACAACCATTTTCTGCTGTATTTTGCACACTTCCTAACTTTTTACCTGCTTTTGTGCATGCCCAATTTGGATAAAATTTATTCTTTTTTATATATAAGGCAGATGCGGGGTAGCATTTCATCTGACTCTTTCTCTTCTAGGTCCCTAATGTCTTTCATGTGCTCTCACAATTGCTCAAAAGTGGGTATGAGATTAAGAAGAGATTTAACTCCACCTGCTTCAACCCCAAATTTATGTGGCCTAAGCTACTCATTAATTTGTTACTAACATCAACCAGTCCTTTATATTGATGCACCATAAGATGAAAAATAGAGGCGAGACTGATGAAATTGAGTTTTGTAAATAATTTAGAAATTGGAGTTTAATTTTTAATCATTAAAAGGCACCACTTTTTAAAGAATAATGAAATTTTAGAAGCATACTTTCTTTCCCAGGTTCATAGACAGCCTGTGCTATCCAACAAAGACAAAAAAAGATAAGAAAGAAAAGAAAAAACGAGGAACACATTTTAAATAGTCAAAGGGCTCTTCATCTGATATCTTCCGATGCCTCTGTGATGTTTTTAAGTAGATTTTCTTGTAAGATTTGTAAACTCTAATGCTGCATACAAGCCATCTGATTAATAGCTATTCAGATCAGAAAATTGATACAAGAACAAAAGCCACAAAACCAAGCATTTAGACCCAATGAACCAGTGATAATGAAAATATTTTACCTTCCACCATCACCATGAGCCTGGGAACGTTCAGTGAATAAGCTACACTGAAATATCTCAGAGATGGGTAAATAGGGAGTTTCTTAAAATGCCAGATCTTGCTCTTGCTTTCCAAGGTGAGCATCAGTTAATTTGACCATCAGGTAATTCCAGATTTTCCAGCTTTTGCTGTGACCAGGAATTTCTTTCAAGATCTAAAAAACCCTTAAACAAGACAAACAAAACCCAAATTCTACTGTGTTCATGAAAACAAAACAAACAAACAAAAAAACCCAACCCTCAAGATGTTTTATTTTAACATATAGGTATTTTTCAAGTGAAAACAGTTGTGATAAATGGTAGAATATTCTGAGATAGGATTTGGCTTGTCCTGGCTTTCACTCCCCATCTTTGTCTTCGATGCAATATGCTGGTAAAAGAAAAACAGTGGCAAAATCCCCACTGACCTCCAGGGTCAGAAGTGGTGTGATTAGCATGTAACAATTAATTCTGTGCTGCGGAATTCAATGGGTATTTTACTATAGATAATGAAGGCAGTGGGAGCAAGCATAGAGAAAAAGCCGAAAGAAGCCTTTTGTCACCTGACAAAATAGACAATCTTCTGTACTCTGCTTTCTGGGTCACCTGTATTATATTAAGAAATTCTATCTACCACTGTTATTAAAGAGAGTTGCAGGATAGACTGACTCACTAGTGACATGATTTCAAATGATTTAGAAAGACTATTGCCAAATAAATGGGCATTAAAAAGAAAAAGGTTTTGTCTGTACAAGCTGGTTAGTACAAGCACATCAGAGGAAGATAGAGGGTCACCCATACAAATAAGGAATGAAATCTCACAGTGTATTGGAAGAGATTTAAATCCACCTACATGCAAAAGCACTAGACTAGCTTTGCTATGCAAGAAGAGAACACATGGTGTACTTTTGCAGTCTCCTATGAGATGCTCAGGAAAGATCCAAGGACAATCATTTTATTCATAGATTTGTCACATTTATAGTTTTTTTAATTTCAAAACCTAATATACCAGAAAATAAAGTGTATCCTCTAATATCACCCTACCAAAGTTATCTGTATTAAGCTAGCATTTCACTGTTTAATCCGATAAGTAATGTAGGGTGAAGGGAAAGGACGTGACCATTCTGGCCCTCCCACACTCGTACCATGTAACAATCATGGAAACATAACATGAAAAGTTTGCTGGTAGCAAATCTTGATACTGCTTATATGGTTCATACTCCCACACTGAAAGCTCACTATGATTTTATTCTGTTTCTTTCTTATTACGTGGCAAGTAAGTCCTTTTTACTTAACTTAACACTACCAAGCTCTGTTGGCTGGCCTTTTCTCTAGTTGAAGCGAAGAAACGGGGCAAAACAGCAGTTCCTTTACTCACAAGTGACTGTCCAACTGCTATTCTTCTATTCACAACACACCAAAGCTTCAGAGAGAAAATATGTCCTCTCTCCCAACATATTTTGCTAAAATGTATTAATAATTTGTCTCCTCCTGCCAACCATGTTTTTTCCCTTCATTTTTTGCCAGGTTTACCTGTTAAGGAGCTTTTTAACTCAATCACTCAAAGGTCTGTGTAGAGTGTAAATGGTTCCCCTGCAGCACTCTTGTTTTAAATATTTGTTACACTTTTCTGTGTTTGTTTTATTTTCCTTTTTATCAGTCTAATGTATTGATTCGTAATATTGAGGCTCTCTTCTCCTGAGGAGGCTTTTTAGTATGTGTCAGCACATAGATAGTGGTCCTAGGTGGAGCTAAAAACATTCCAAACTATCTTGAATACTTGAAACAGAATAGTAGCACCATATTCTGCCTGCACTGGGTGGTCTCACTAAAAGAATGTATCTGTAATACAGCATCTAGAATTGTTGAGAAATTTTTGCAAGCATTAAACTGTCCTGTAATAACATCACCTTAATGCTCCTTCATTTTCAATAGGGTTTCAAGTAGGCTGTAAAGCAATAAACTCTTATTAGAGAAGTAGTTGGTGGTCACAATTCTGGTACTCAGTACCCCTGTCTTCACACATCCTTCCTTTTTTTTTAATTTTTCTAAGTAATTTCTTGCCTCTGTGAACCCTTTTAACTTAGTATGTTTGACCCTTGCAGTCTGCTGGGTTCATGTCCATTCACAGAGTACTTATCTTGTAGCAGCTGCCTAGATCTGCACTGCAATCTGTGCAGGACAGGAGACATGATTAATGGGCACTTGGTGAGTAACAGACACTGGGGAAAAAAGAAAGAATGGAACAAGCTCATGACAAACAAGGGCCAAGGGCACACCTGTCCTGTTAGCAGTAGTCAAATAACAGCTCTTTGATTAGGCTGTGTATCTTGGTTTCCTTGAATTTGTAATTACTGAGTGACATAACACTGGGGCCAATGGCTCTCCTTTAAAATTAGAAAGATATATCAGTTTTTCCTATAAAATGTATCTACCAAAAACTTTTTAAAGTGCACACTGTCAACCAGATCTGAAAAGAGCCTTTGAAATGCCTGTTGCTAATTACATGCTGGTCAATATTTTGCCATCTATTATTTAAAAAACAACCTTTTCCAAACAGGAAAAAGAAAAAGAAAAAAAAAAAAACAACAGGACATTTCAAGGTATTAGTAAATCACTCATTTGGCCTATGCCATTATCTTTGCAAAGATAAAATAGAACTATGTTTCATTGTCTCTTGGCTTGATCAGTGGTTCATTAGTACTGCAGTACTTCCAATAAGAAGAACATTGAAAGACATTAGCTCTGAAATTAAAACGTACGAAGCCAGCAAAATGCTGCAGAGGAAACAATGTGCAGTAGGTCATACTGCTGGTCTGTGAACATCCCAGAGAGGAATTGCATTCAGAACAAATCACTCCTCTTGAAAACATGTACATTTACCTCCTGCAGTCAGAGCCTTTTCTTATTTGTAAGAAATATGGACACATCAGTCTGTCTGGTGAAAATGAAATAGTCAACTGTTCAAATCATTATTTTGTTAAATGTACAGTGTATGCTTTACTAGGTGACTATGATGATTGGATGGGCTCTGAAATTTATTGTCTTTGAGCACACATTCATATTATTTAGTAGGATGTATAGCTAATAGGTTTATAAAAAACTCACATTAAAATAGTATTACTTAGATGACATGATTGCATTTCAACAAGATACAGCTCATTTCATGCACAGATAATTTACTTTAAACTGTGGATATGCTATATTAACCATTGCCCAGACAACTTCATTTTTGTACTGTGCATGCTTCTCCTGCATCTTGAATGAAGCATAAGTCCTGTTGAAACAAGCTAGCCCTGCAATGACATTTGATAAAGCACATCAAGTGGACTGACCCTGAGTATACTCTTTCCTACCTAATATTCATAACAGCTGGCAACAATGACGGTCTGTGCTTCATAAAACTGGCCTGATACTTACTCTCCTATGGTCAAGGGGAAGTTAGCTCAATCTTGCCATACAGGAAGGCCCCAACCGAAAGCACACTACTTAGAAGGCTGAAGTTTCTTTTAAGCAGATTGAGCTAGTTAAGGATTTTGTTTAGTGTGACTTGTCAGCTTTTTCTTCATACAAAACAAGTATCTTATAAAATAAACTTTTGTCCATGAGGTTAAAAAATGATTTGTAGAGGGAGAAAATGAGTCTTTCCTAAATTCAAGCTGAGATAGATCAAAATCCTGGAAAACTACATGCTCACTAAGAACATAACATAACTTGACACAAAACATTATAGACTGTTGCTATGTGAGAGGTTCAAGGTTGGATTACCTGCGCAATTTTTTGTAGGAATGTAGTTTTTCATAAGCATCTGAGAGGGCAGAGAGAAGAGAAGGAGAAGCTGGCTTGGTTGCTACATAACATTACATATCTTCTGGTCTGCTTGTGCATTAGCATCAGCTCTCAAAGAAGGAGTGCATTTGATCTGCCAGCTGGAAGTCAAATGCAGTGATGGGTAGCAAGAGTTCATCAGGAAGTTAAAAACAGAGAGAGGTGAGGAGATACTTAAACAAAAACAAAAGCAGAAAAATTGAAAATAAGGGAACTTGTTAACTTTATATCTGAGCTTCAGTCAGTATATGCTTTCAGTATCTTCTGTGTGTAATGATAACTGAAATAATTCATACAAAAGTCGAAAATGAACATGTAATAATGCACAAAAGCAAAGCTACTGGCCAGAACATTTTTAATGCAGGACACAAAACACCATTCCTGAAGATTTCACAGAATTTCTTATGTGAACAGACTGAAACTATTTCTATGGTTGGACTTGATGGTCTTAAAGGTCTTTTCCAACCTTAAAGGATTCTGTGATTCTGTACTGGAATTCAGCCAAACCAGCTAGAATTATAGTCCCTACTCCTCTGCACTAGACACCAGCCAGAGTTTTAATATTAATTTTCATGTGAAGAATGCTTCTACAACTAAGTGTACCCAAACATTTGAGAAAGGGACTACTGTTCAATTGAGGCTAGCAAGGACAAAGACTACCATCCTGGTGCAAACACTGTTTTCTGTATACCCTGTGTTTTCCTGAGTGGACTTCCAAGAACTGGTCAGGTCCAGCTTTTCTGAAACAGAACTATTGAATCACAGAATAAGTAGTTAATTTACCAAGGAATACTTAAGGACATCCTCTGTATGTATCTGTGTGGATGATACATGCTTTAGAAAGCACTGTCATAGTCCTGTGAAGATTCAAGGAACTAACCTTTTACGTGATATTTGGAAGATATTATCTTACATTTGAAAGATATTTCCAAATAGTGCCTGGGAAGTTTAGTGTGTGTGATTTGGCTTGGAATCAATGAACTCAGTGGAGGTATACTGAATTATGAGCTGTGGATGTGAGCTGAAACTGTGGCTCTACTGCAGACACTAGCAAATAGTGTATTTTAATGAGGCAAGAATTTCATCACTGGATCTGACAATGGATCTAATAATAGGTACTACAGTTTTCCCATGTGAAAATACAAATTAAAACATTGATTAACATCCCCTGCTTATATCTAAATTCTTACAATATCATGCAAAGAATACATGATTAATCACGCTATTATATTGCTTAAATGGACTATTTGAGGTATGAAAGTAAAAGAGAGAGAATAAACTATTAATTTTAAGGACTATGCCTTCCTTTGGTGTATGCTATTATTGGATCATATTTCATAGTGCAATTATAGCTAATCATATGATGATTATTTTACTGAATACTCTTATTAGAATTTCTTAATTTCAATGATATTTTGACTGCCCTTGAATACCTTTATTCATTTAATCTTATTCTTAAAATAGCTATTAAATATTTAAAGAAATCATAAAAGCTCTTTTTGAGAAAAAAAAATTAAAAAATCACCCTGTTTTTCAGCAAGTGATACTGTCTTTCGCATAGTCTATAAGTTAAATCAGCACATGCAATCTTAATTCTGTTGTTAAGCAATGGCTGGAATATATTTTATATAATAACATAACCATGCAGGCTATACTAAAAGTACCTCCTGGCCTAAATTCATATAATGAGTCTCCATTGCACTGGACAGAGAATAAGTATGACACATATTTCACTATGATCTTTTCCCACAGTGCTGAAAATCTAGGACAAAAGTTCTGTTGACTTCAGCAATGGATGAGAATGACCACGTGGATGTCAGATAAGGTCTTGATGTCACAAAGCATGCAGGGTAGTTCCTGGTATTTTAATGACCATTTCTGCAGCTTATTTTGACTTCTGAAAGTTTATGTTAGTGTAGCAGCTCATGAAAATGTTCTTTCATCCAAAAATAAGGAGAAAGATTAAATCTGAATAAAGCATGACTGTGTATTCATGAAAAGAAACAGACAATGAAAACAGACCTCGATGCAGCCAAAACAATACCATTTTAGATATTTTTTTAATGTTATAGAAGTTATACATCCTTTTGAATACAGACTAAGCAACAGTTTTAATCAAGACCTAATTAGATTTTTTTCATTTTGTTATTGTGTCACAGAACCTGAAACAGCATCTTGTAAAATCATCTCAATGGAACTAGGATATGCTCTCAGAGACACTTAACTGAGATCCCTCTTTAAGAGAAAAAAAATGCAATAAAATATTAAAAATAAGTGAAAACTGTGAAAAACAGAATTGTTACTCTAATCACTTAATAAAAATATTTTACAGATATAGAGAAAAAACAGATAAAATTAAATATGAAATGGACATCTTTAGGAAAACTAACAATTGTTCACATTTGCAATGCAGAATTTTTGGAGTTACAAAAATATGGAGAAAATGATGGAGAATCTAACAAAAATATGCAAGATAAAATAGTATTTTAAGTAACTTCTGCTGATTTGCATGATGAAAACTGCTATTGACATGCTGCTACATTTCTTTTTCCTGTTTTTCTTCTGCCTTTTTAAAAAGTCACATTTCAAACCAATAGTCCCTCATAGCCATATGATGCTAAGATTACTGGAAAAAAAAAATTATTTCTCAGCTCTATTTAAGTGAAAAATTCATAGAAACTGTGATGAATGCACATATGCGTTCTTACTAGGAGGTCTAGAATCATATTGTAAGTGATAAACCAAATGCACCAGCAGACTACTCAAATATGCGTTATCTTTTAATAGAAAAAAAATATTATCTATTGATCTGTAGGTAATGTGTTTCACTGAGCTTAAGTTCATAAGACTTCTTTCAGCTAAGTAAGTTTCAAATAAAAAAGGTTTGAGACAAACCAAAAAATAGATGAGGTCTCCAAGAAAGGAATAATACACTTAAGTGGTGATGTCAAAAGCAAAAAGAAAATCTAAAGCATTGTGGAAAATAATAGTGAGGAAGTCAACGTTACTGTTTTTATAAACCACATATCACAAGCCTCAGTTCAGTGGTTCACAATCATAATACCAGTAAGTAAGGCTGCATTTCTCCTCAAGGAACAACCTTAAGTCATGGAGACTATGTTATGCTGATGATAACCACTGTCACAATAATTTTCCAAGACATAGTTAATTCACTTATTGATAAACTGATTTAAATGTTTCAATAAAAGTATATTTAATGAAAAATATTATTTTGATTATTTGTGAAGTATTTTTAAATTCTGGTTCAATTCCATCAGTAAATCAGTTAGAGCTGGCACCATTTGGAGAAAATATTGAGATAGATGTTCATCAACCTGTTTACCCCAAGCGGGCGAACATTTTAGCATTGGAATTCAGATTCACCTATATCTGGCTAAAACAATGTGGACTCACACCTCCTTGACCACAACAGTGAAACTGTTGTCCTTTCTGTGGGAGCTGCTTCACTCTGTATAAAATACGCAAATTTTAATTAAGACAGAGAATAAATAACTCACTAGAATGCTTAGGACACTCACTGGAGAAGGGGAAAATGGTTGTAAATGTCCTCTCACCAGGATGTTAAAACTGTGTGGTCTTTCTTCTGAAGTGAATATTTGAATTATCAGATCATCAGTCACTTTTTGATGAGGCTCCGCTCTTCCTTCTGTTGGAGCTTTCATGCTTGAAGTATTCTTTCCAATGGAGAGTGCAAGGTGTTAACTGAGTTGTTTGCTTATGCATGGGATTTAGTGCTAGAAACCTGGGGGCATCAGCTGAATATTTGACTGTTCATGAAAAATGAACAGCATCAAATGAAAATAGTCAGACCAATACTTAATGCTGTCCTTAATTATGCTCTCTCTTAATATTTTGGACATATATTCTAAAACTTGAAAGTTGTGTATGCTTATGCTTCTGTCAAGAGGAAGAACTGAGCATTAACCCTCCCCTAAAAAGAGTTCCATACTGTTGTGGTTTAAGCTTAGTCGTAAATTAGACAAAGCATGTAGCCTGCTTGTTTTCCCCCCACAACCTGTCC
>WYDI02007692.1:0-16557 GCA_009867235.2 Psittacus erithacus | reverse complement strand
CCGCTTCACTTATCTTCTTTTATTTCATCTTATCTTCTTTCATCTCATTTTATTTCATTTCCCTTCTCTTCTCTTCCTCTCTCTTCCCCTTTCCTCTCCTCTCTTCTCCTCCCCTCTCCTCTCCTCTCCTCTCCTCTCCTCTCCTCTCCTCTCTTCCCTTCCCTTCCTCTTGTCAAGTTCAATAGAAATTAAAGTGGACACCTTTCCTTAGTAAATCTCCAGAGTCAATTTAATTTTAAATATCAGTTACCAGTTTGCTATTGCTGGCACTATCTCCCTATCTGAAAGAATGACTCTTTGGAATGTCAGCATATTGTCAGCAAAGACAACTCTAAATAACTAATGGCGTATGTTTTCTCATTTTTTAAATGACCAGCATAGCTCAGAAGCAGCCAGCTCTTCAGAAGAGCACCTCTCGGCAAGCAAGCTTGTTTAGATCTTTAGTCACTTGTTGAAATCTTGGGGTTTCTGCACCATGTGGCAAATTACATTGCATAATTCACTGAGTACAAGGTATAAAACCCAATCCTCTTTTGTAACAAAACAGGTAGAGTGTTACATGTCAAAAGTAATACTTTATTTCAGAGCTTAATAGCAGCTGTGCTAGGGATTTCCCTTGTAACTATGCAAGTGGCTGGTCCTGTTTTTTCCATAATGTAATCAGTTTTTCAGGGGTACTCAATGCATATGTGTCATTTACAAAAGGGCAGTTGTGAAGCACCCTGGATTTCTCTGAAGGTAGTTTAAATAAACTGGTTTCACTTGCATGACAGCAGATCTGGAACATGCACCTGGGCAGCTCTTCATCTCTAAGGGAAGATGAGAGAGAAGCTAATGGAATCATAAGCTATTTCTATAAGCTTATAATGATTCTTATATCACCAGAGTGCAAGGGCTTGTGAGGATTGTACAGCAGTAGTGTAATACAGGGGGTTTTTAGCAGATTGTAGCTGAACAGCTGAATCCTAGATCAAATACAAAGAATGAAGGAAATTCATTGTAGTATTAGGGTTACAATATCCAATCTGATATTGCTTTATTCAGATGCTTAATATATGTAGACTAAATCCCCAGTTGTATCTTCTTTCTAACATTTCTTCATTGTGAATATCTTATGCATATAATACATAAAATAGACTTCTGCAAACAAATACTTTTAACTTCTCTTCTAGAATGAGCTCATTACTTACAAGGGGTACCCCAGTGAGGAGTATGAAGTGACAACAGAAGATGGTTATACTATTACCCTTAACCGGATCCCTTATGGTACACAGAATCAGGGAAACCCAGGTACAGTTTGTCAATATGAGACAAAACTAGCCTAGATAGTGCACATTCTGGAAAGAGATACCTTATATTTATAAAATGTCCATCAAAGCTTGTATATGCAGGTGAAATTTTAGCAGAGAATTATGGCAAAACCAAGCTGATTTATGTCAAGCATACCTATTTATAATAAAACTCCACTATATATGAAACATATACCCTCATAATAAGAGTTGATAAGTAAAATGGGTTTTTAAAAAATAGAGTAAAGGCTGTAATCTGCCCAATCAGCCTGTTTTGTGAAAGCTGTTCCAGCTTCTGATTCTGCTTTGGTTTTGCTTGCACCTGGTAAATATCCGGTAATGATTATATTTTGGGTAAAGGAAACCTCTGCAAACAATCCCACACCTTCATTCTTTATATCCATGTTGAGAATCTCAAGCTAATGCAGCTGAGCTATATAGTGACCAGAGGGTGGCAAACTAGTTTTCACTGGTGTCAGACAGATCTTTCCATAAATCCTTACGGAAGCTTAGAAATTCTCTCTTTACAGTTTTGTTTTTATAATTCGTTTTCTCCCTTTAAATTGGTGCAGGAACAAATCCAGTACTGACAGTAACATCCCTGAACTACCAGAAAAAGAAAATGAATTGTTTAGTTTCTATTTGTTTTTCAGCTTTAAAACCTGCTGTGTTTCTCCAACATGGGTTACTGGGAGACGCTAGTAACTGGGTCACAAACCTGCCCAACAACAGCTTGGGCTTCCTACTAGCTGATGCTGGTTTTGACGTTTGGATGGGAAATAGCAGAGGGAATCGCTGGTCCAGAAAGCATCAAAATTATTCCACTGATCAAGATGAATTCTGGGCTTTCAGGTAGATGGAACCATTCAAGGGCATCTCCATTGCCCATATTTATTTAAGCTGGCTAAATCAGGGGTTTACATATGCTACCTTTTATAAAGCATTCTCTATGTTCACTTTTGCTCAGGTGCACGTATACACGTATGTGAACTTTAATAGTAATGGAAATTAATTACTGCTAGAAAAGGTTCTAGAGGCGTAACAGCAGAGCAACACAGAAGAACCTGCACATGTCATCTCCAAGCCATTCCTTAGTTCCAGAGGCAGTTTTGAAGGCTATTTAGAAGCACTAGATTGTATATTACAAAAAAATCACAAGAAGAGAAAATGTAAATAATGTTTGCACTTATTTTAATGAGCTTTTTAAAATAGACCTTTTATTTAATGCTAAATTGTATAAAATAAGTAATTCTATGGAAGGAGCTCTGTAACTATATCACCACTTGTCCCTTTTGTATAGACACATACAATTCAACCTGACACTTCTTGAAGTTATAGTCCTTCCTTTAATGCAAAGGGAAAAAATACCCCAGAAAATTTTGAGTAGTATCTTCCATATCCAGTGCCAGAAAAATAGCAAAATGATTCACTTCACAGTTCATGCTGTTTCTGTGCCGACAAGCCTGTAATAAAAATGTCAATTCAATTCAAAATCTGATTTTTAATTTATGCATAACTCTTTCAATTTCCTGTCTGCAGTTTTGATGAGATGGCAAAGTTTGACCTTCCAGCAGCAATAAATTTCATTGTGGAGAAAACAGGACAAGAAAAGTTGTACTATATTGGCTATTCGCAAGGTACTACCATTGGTAAGTAAAATGTGAATTGAGATACTGTGATTCTGAATATACCTGGAGTTTTTATCAACTCTCTGCAGGTGTGAAAAACATGGGATAAGCTGTTTTCAGCATATAGGCATTTAAAATTTATTATAAGGACAATAAAACATAATGGGCCAAATGCACTGCTGCTCTACGTCTTTTGATTTAGTTACAATGGAAATTATTGTGGGCCATGCAAATTGTTTTATTCCAAGATGCAAGGGCATGCCCAACAGCAGCTGGTCTGTTGGCCAAAATAAACAAAACAGGAAGATGAAAGTACAGAAAGAGAAGTTGGCCAGTTTAGGCAGGACACACACACAGAAAAAAAGAAAATATGAAGTTGTATTGACCATAAGAAAAAAAACTGCACCTCCCAGCAGTACGTGAAATGTATGAATGTACGTCAGAAGTGTGCATTTATGTTTAAATGGGTTTGGAAAAAAACAGCAAAGGCAAAATATAGACAGAAATTTCTCCCTGAAGAGGGAAATAAAACTACAATCCGGTAACACATGGAGAAGAGGGATTTTACACAAATCTAGGCTGAACTGTAATCTCTGAACAACTAATAACAACAACTAACTACAAGGTTGCTTGTAGGTTTGAAATTGCAGAATAACATTTATAAATAATGAAAATAGTCTGATGTACAAATGATGATTTTCTTTAACTCACTTTTTTGTTTTCTCAGCTTTCATTGCCTTTTCAACAATGCCAGAGCTGGCTCAAAAAATCAAACTCTATTTGGCATTGGCACCTGTCACTACTATTAAGTATGCTGGAAGCCCAGTGACAAAGCTTCTCTACCTTCCCGAAACATTGCTCAGGGTATGTGATATCTTGGTTTCAACTGTTTAACCATACACTTGTTTGTTTAGTTTTTAAAATGGATAAACAAAGTATAGGGCTTTACAAAGTCTAATCATCTGCATGTGGGTAGGTTTGCCTCATGGCTGAAGTCTTTGGAAGTTCAGACTGGACATTAAGAGAAGCTTTTTATCTAGGGCAGTAGTGCAGCATTGGGATTGGTCTCCTAGAGAGGTACAGAGGTGCAGATCCTCAAAGGTTTCCAAGATTCCTATAGACAAAGCCACAATCAATGCACAAGCTTAGACCTAAACTATGAATTGGAGTTAACATTTAACACATCTCTTCATTAAAAGTGATGTAACACAAATTAAGTAATGCCTGAGCAGGCTGATGCAATGGGAAAAAAACCCCACCACCTAATTTCTCTCTTGTTTATGTGAACATCATCTGGCAAATGAAGAGAAAGCAAGCGAGAACCACTGAAAGTGCTAGAGAAGAGGAAGAGTGCACAAACACCTTTTAAAAACAACAGCACAATATACAAGTGTACACTCTTAAATGAATGTTACCTTTGTATTTCACAGAGTTTGCTTGGCAAAAGAGAATTCCTTCCTCAGGCTGAGTGTCTGAGAAGGCTAATAGTTCCTGTCTGCAGCAACCCTCCTTTTGCCAGGCTTTGTAGAAGTGTCTTCTTCAGTCTGGGTGGCTGTAACCTGAGAAACATTGATGTGGTATGTATAATTCTTTTACAGCTCTACTGAGAGTTTAAGCTTCTACTCCCAAAACTTACCTTCTATGGTGTGGAGTGAATTCTGAATTTCTATTAGTCAGCATCACATTGCAGGGAACAGTCCCCGCTACTGCACGGGAATATCTGCTGGTTGCCCCATCACTGGCAGGGAATCACTGCCTCACTCCTTAGACGAGCATTTGGCACCCTCCCTACAATCAACAGCTGCTAGAAGTCCCCAAAACTCCGCAGCCTGCCTTCTGCCAGACCTCACCTAGGGCACTGTCTCTTGGTTCACGCTGTGACTACTGGTCTCATTGGAGATCTTCAGTATGCTGGCGCACCATGGGAAGAGAAATAAAACCTCTACTTGCTTCATGCTTTCAGGAGCTCCAGAGAAAGGAGCACACCCCCTTGTCTTCCTCTTCCAAGCCTTGCATCATCAGGGATGTGCTCAGAGGCACAGGATACCTGGGGGTACCTGACAGAGAGTTGACAGCCACTGGGGACTAAGACATACTTGGACACCTCATGCTATGTACAGCCATAGGTCAGACCAGCTGGCATCAAACTTTTGTTCCAGCCTTTCCCAGAAACGCCTCCAATCACGTTCTCTGAGGAAGGATCACATAGCAACTTGTTAAGAAACCCCTGCTTAACTAGGGTGTGTTTTATTTCAAGTAGTCATGCAGTCCTCAGGCAGTTGTAGTTCCTTTTGCTGTTCTGCCCAACAGCAATCCTCTCTCACACAGGATCTGTTATAAACTCCTGACAAAAAAGAGCCCACCTAGTGTGAGATCTAAGTTGCTGACTTGCTATTCTATCCTTTCTACCTGTATGTTCTTTTAGATTCTCAGTCACCCAAGAAAATGTTCTGGTTGGGGGTTGTTCTTTCAGTGCTCCTCCAAACCGGAGACATTGCCACATCTGGAGTAACTCTGAGGGAGTCGATGACTGTAGCACTCCAATTTCTGTTGTTTCTATTGTTACACAACTCTGCTGTGGCATTTTGTTCTACATCTGAACAGAAAGGAGGAAGAGAATACTCACTGAATATTTTCTTTCAGAACCGAATCAATGTGTATATTGCACAAACCACTGCAGGAACTTCTGTGCAGAACATAGTCCACTGGAGTCAGGTACTAACAAACTCCTGGAAATCAAAATAGAAACTCACTTCTACCTGAATGGTATAGAATGGGTCTAAGCTGATATCCTGCCATGAATCCGTTGCTAACTTCTTGGAAATACATGCAACTTGTGGTTTACAATTGAAATCTTAATTCAAACCACTATTTTTCATTGATCCTTTGCCAGCAGGATAGAAGTACCCTATGTGATACAGGTACATTTGAAGCCAACAATGAAACATGGTATTTCTGTAAAAACGTGTATGCTGGCAGCTGTGTATACAGGTGCATATACCTTTCTTCCTACTGTGTATCCAGTACCTTTTATAAATGATGTTCACAGTTCTGTACACTTTACCTTAAGAAATTAGTATGTTTCCAATGTGAAGTCAAGAAATGGGCCAGACATAAGCTACTTTGTAAAATACCAGATTTTACTGGTAAAAGCCCTTGTATTTTCATCACTTGTTTCCAAAGCTCTCAATGTCTGAGCCGCAATAGTACTATAAATAGTATACTCTTTATTGGATACACTTGTTATATGCTTTACTTACAAGGTACTGTGACAGTATATCCTCAGCAGCAGCGCTGAGGAAAGCTGCCTTTCAGGCTTTGGTTTCACACTTTCATGATTCATAAAGTCTGGGCTCAGACACAGAAGCTGCTGCAGCAGGACAGGTTTTCCAGCAGCACTGCAGACTCTGGAGCAGAGCCGGAAGCAGCTGCAAGCACAGTGAGCTTGCAAGTGTGTTAATACACTTTTTAACAGAGCACAAATAAGTTTGGGTAACACCTGCACAGGCATTTACTCAAATTCAAACAATACTTTTGGCTGTGAATTTTCATAAAATCCTAGATTTTATTAAATTGCTTTTGTGACCATCCTAGGCCTGTAAAGAAAATGGGTTGCAAAAGCATAATGGAGGGAGATCTGCGAATTGACTCAAGTTTAATTCAGCATCTAGCTGCAGACTGGCAAGCACAAACATGCAGGACTAATACTCCTAAGCCTTCATTGTCATTGCTGTTCTTACTATTAAATGAGTTCACAGACAGTTTACCTTCAATGTTAAGATCCCATTGATGGTGTTTCTCACAGTAATAGCAACCCACACTGTAGGCAAAGCCAAGGAGCATAAGGCAAGAACTAGAAATAGTAACTTCTGTATTCAAACCAGAGAGGGGAGAGAAAACATAACGAGTCCCTCACAAAGCTGAGTGATGGTAACATGACTGTCAGAAGATGACACGGCAGCAGCAGTGAAGAACTCAAACAAATTGCCTGCAAACGCATCCCTGGGTCTTTCTGGGCAGGAGCCATGATATTTTTGCTTGTAACAAAAACATTTGACTCCTTTTCACTGATTGAGACTTTTAGTTAATTTAATGTTGGCTTTTTCAGAGCTCTTAGAGCTTCTGCTGCGGCTTTAGATTGGAGTCAGAAGCTCAGCAGGGAAAGAACCCACAACCTTCTTAGATGATGGCTTTGTAACTACCCTTCTCTTGTTCCTCCTTTTAGGAAGCCCATTCAGGGAAGTTCCAAGCTTATGACTGGGGCAGTTCAAAAAAGAACATGGAAAAATACCAACAGGTATATTTTGGTGAAATAATATTATAGCACTTTAACAACACAGAAGCACACAGGAAGACAGCAAGGATGTGGTAGGAGTCACATTTTCAGAATACATTGCTACTTTCCAGTTTGGAATTCAACAGAGAAAGCGTGCAAGCACTAATGGCAACAATAAATTGAAAAAAAAAAAAGGGGGGGGGCTGAGGGGGTGAGGGGAGACAGAAACATTTACATTAAATGATTAATAAGAATAAAAAGAAATATGGGCAGGAAAGATAGAAAATTTATTTGAAAAAAGAAAGGCACATCTATTTGATAAGACTAAAGAGGCATCGTCCCTACTAGCGTGATCAAAGCAGTTGCCAACGTGTAAGTGCTCAGGAGAACAATATTAGGAAGAGAGCAACTGGAGAGCTAATAGCTACTCTGGATTCTGGAAGCCAGAGGCATAAGGAATTTGTCCTCAATTCCAGAGCCTAATCCTGTCCTTGACCCTCCTACCCTTTAGATCTCCACAGCAGCTTATCATTATGAGTTACACTTTTTAATGATAGCTTGCATGAAACGCAACTTCCTTTGGTTTGTCTTGAATTTGCTTGCCCCTGGAAAGTCACTGGATGCCTTCTAAGTTTTGTGTTATGAGAAGTAATAGAGTGATTCCTTCCTGTGCTCTTTTTTAATACCATTTGTGATTGTATAATGCTGTCACCTGAACCTGCTCTGGCCTCTATTTTCCAAACCCAGTAGTCCTAAGCTATTTGTCATTCCAGACTCCTTTTCATCCTTCTCACATGCATTTTCTAACTTGACCATGTAAGTCTTCTGGGCCTGACCAGTGCTTCAAAAGGACCAAGATGAGGGTTTATAGAGGCATCCTGACATTTTCTGTCTTGTTGCAGTTTCCTGTCCTGTGAATTCCTAGCTAAGAGAGCAAAGACCAACAGTAACACTGTCAACTCAGGAGACATTTTTCCTTTGCCTATTTTATCAGCTGGGCCATTCCTGCAAGCAGACAGAAAAGGCAAGCAAGGAAACTTCTTCCTGTTTAGTTTAGGCCCTTTACTTTGAACACTGGCATAAGGAAACCTCAAATGCACGTCTAAAGTTTGCTGTGCTTTCCTAGACATCCATTTCTGTACTGCTTCATGTTTTTTAGGCTACTCCTCCTCTCTACAATGTAGAAGGAATGACTGTACCAACAGCAGTATGGACTGGGGGACAAGACTTGCTTGCAGATCCCACGGATGCAGCCATTTTACTATCTCAAATTAAAAGGCTTGTCTACCACAAAAGGATTGCTGGATGGGCACACTTGGATTTCATCTGGGGATTGGATGCACCTTTGCATGTGTACAATGAAGTTATTGATCTGATGCAGAAGAATCCTTAACCCACAACCAGTAGCCATACCTGATTCATGCAAAGACACTTGCTTTCACTGGGTATACACAAAACTTTGCATCTGATGGTTTCTGTTGGAGTCGGAGAAAGAGTTCCTCCTGATACTAATTTCCCACTACATGTCACTGCAATGCCTTTTGCATCCTGATGATGCACTTCATATATTCTGGCAACCTTGTGGATCAGTAATCACTTTTTAATTGGCACATCCTTGTTCTGCAATAACTGTGCTTTGCTAACTGAAGAAAGAGCTTTGTAGAAGGGCAGCCTGCTTTCTTTAAACCCTAACAGCAGTGAGAGCACTGACTTTCTCTGGATATGTGAACAACAGAAAGTTCAAGGCATTTTTCTTTTTTTGTATTATTTCTCAGTTTATGGGGCTTGCAGTTATTGCAAAGTAAGCCAAGACTAATTCTAGCAGTTATGGTATTGATTAATTTTATTATTAGATGAGACAATGAACAGAAAGTAAAAACTGAGTTCACACAAAAAACCCACTCCTGGCAAGAAGATGTCTTGTCTTCATTTGAAACAGGGCTGCTTGCTTTTTTCATGAGAAAGAGTGAGGGACACAGGGAGGGTAGACACAGCAGAAAACAGTAGTCAGTCTCAGGGTTCAAGCATGCACTTGGAAGATAGGAAACATGGGTGCAATGTCTGTCCCCTCCTCCAACACAGAAATATCTTGACAAATTCAGTCTTTGCTGACAACAGCTTCAGGGTCTGTGTACATGAACTCTCCAGGGTGGGAGAAAGGAGCTTGTTTCATCTTGGCAATGATAGCACTTCAATGGGACACTTTGATTCAAAGTTACACTCTGAACCCAGCAGGAACCTCCCATCTCTTGCCATTTCGCATGAAAGCTACTGGCTGCCAAAGAGCTGAGCTGTTCTAACCCTTATCATGACTAAGAGAAGCCTCTTTGGGTTTTAAACACTAAAACGAAAAGCACCCAACCACCGCTAGAAAGAATCTATTATCTCCATCCCATGCGTAATAAGAGCCCTTTGCCCATTAGTGGGAAGGGCTGCTTTGAAAACAGTGATGAAGAAATGGTCATCCTATTTAATTTCCTGGGGAACTCTGACTTTACCAATCTTGTTTCAAATAGGTATTTATTGAACAAAGACTCTGCATTGAAGGATACCCTCCATGGTTATTAGGTTACAGCATCATGGGTCACTGTCCCTCCACAATGAAATGCCATTAGCTTCACTATGAAAAGAAACACAGTGCATTTAGGGGTTTCCTTTCAGAGTGACACCATCATTCTCCATTTGGATCAAATGTTAACATTAACGAATCTGGGATGTTAACCAGGGCAGGTACAGCTGTTACACTAAGACAGCTCACTAGTTATACTCTGTAACCTAAGGGTCAATGTCTCACTCTGCGATATGGTTCATTAGCTGAACAAATTAACCATGCCTGGTACCACTTCTGTTCCTTTCCCTTCCAAGACAAACAACAGGTCTGTTTTATTTCCTGAGCCCATTGCTGAAGCCTGTCCCATTGCTTTGTTCTCTATGAATGTAAGTAGAGTTTGAACCAAACAAAACAGGTCCCGTCCAGACAAGAACATTCCTTACATCCAATACAAATTCCTGGGGACAAATACCCTCCAGAAAGTCAGCCTTTCAGCTATCTCATTGCTTTTAGAAGAAACACGTGAGGACTTAAGACCTACTTTATGAGTTTACAACACTTAAAATGGGAAATGAAACAGCAATATACCTGAAAGAAGCCACAGCAACCCCTAAATTCACCTAAGAAAGAGATTTCAGCCATTCAGCTATTTTGCAACCTGGGAGACCATAAGGGAGGCAAGGTGTTGAATTTTCTGAAAAATCAGTAAGAATCAGGTTAGGCAAGGAGCTTCGGAAAAATCATGGGGACTGCTGATCCCACCTGGGAACATGAGGAGGGACTAGACATCATGTTGCAGAAGCCCTTCAAGGTGATTAGTTTATTGTTTGTCACTTAAAGCAGCTGAGTTACGTTCCTTTTCACAGAGAAATTACCAAACTACCTTTTCACCATCACAAAAAATGTTGTCTACTTTGTATGTAAAGCAGAAGTGTTACTGTGGCTTCACTGATATCCTGTTCTTATTTCACTCCTTTCCTTCCCCCACCACCCAATGGCATTATATTATTTGCAATGCTGCTCCCAAGAACACATCGTTTCATCTGGTGTTCTTCTAAATGCTGATCAGTCCATAATGAAACACAAGATCTTTTGAAGACAGTTATGAATAAATTGGCTAAAAAGACTGTTCCTCAGATAGGAGGATCCTACTTTGTTTGTAGCTGCCTAAGGACATAGAAGATGTCCTTTTGCCCACAGTTATTAAGCCAATTTCACTGAGGACTGAGCCCCCAGGCTGTCTACAAGTAGTTCAGCAGTTAAACAAATATCTCCAGAGACACTGTCTTTTCAGAGTTGACAAAAATGGCTTGGGAGAAGCAAGAAACCACGTTTGCTCCCTCAGAGAGAAAAGTTGTATGATGTTTTCAAGTCTTTTTTGGCACCACAGTGTCCTTACAGAAGCCATGTCAACTCTGAGTGACTAATGTAGAATAAGATGGGTTTCATGACTTTGTGCTGCTCAATGAAAAACAAGACAGTCTGTAATGTTAAAGTTAACATGAAGCAAATGAAAAGCAATAGTAGAGACAACACTCTTGAAAGTGTGTGTTGAAAGAAGCTGGACACTTCCTCCTCTTCGTCCTAAAAAGATTACATCTGGAACAGCCCCTCAGCAGGATGACTGTACAGGGCAAGGTCTGCCACAGCCTCAGGGAACTGGAATACCCAGGTACAAGCTAAACATCCTAATTACTGATTTGTAGGTACTTCTTAAACTCTCCTGCTCCATGGCGCATTTTGGGTTTGCGAATTTCACCAGAAGATCTTGTTCATCTCAAAGATTTCTCCATTTCTGAAACATTGCCAAAGCAGCACTTAAACACGCTCTACAATACATGCTGCCAACTCATGACACTGACAGCTGCTACCCTGAAGTGCTCATTGTGTTCTGGCTTCCTTTAATCAGCACAAGTTTCTGCGAGTGAATCAGTCTGCTAGTGGAGGCAGACTAGGAACTGAGGCAGAGGACACAAGCAAGGCAGTCAGTACAGAGGTAAGTTGCTTATACATATGTCTTCATATGTCTTTTTCTCTGTTGCCTGTCTCCATAAAGACATTCAGTCTTGGTTTTGTGCAGTTGCTTGCAAAAATAGACAGCTTTTTGCCTCTCTGATCTGTATGTCTATTGGTATGCACAGAAGCGCTTGTTGGCTCACAATAGAAGACAAAGAAGTTTAACCTGCACCAAAGGAAGAGCAAGAGCAACTATTTCATTTCTCTCAGCTTGTTTTCTTCATACAAACAAGGGAACAAGGGAATGAAAGTCACAGTGTTGCAACAGTGTGTGTAAACTGGACCTCCTGTTATTGCAGTGTAATGCACATGCATGTTTTGTTAGTGAGTAAGGCAAGGCAGCACATTCTCGCATACATTCAGTCACAGTTGCTTCTCTGGTTAGTGTGTGTGTGCCTTACAACTTACTTACATGAAATAAATTTAGATCACTTAAAGAAAAAGATAGATGGATAAATTTCTGGAGAGCTTCTATCTTAGTTTCATTAAAAGTACCTAAAGAACATTCAAGGGCATTTCTGTCTCTGTCCTTTTTAACTTCTAAACGTTCTTTAATGACAGTTTAACATGCCCATTCATCTCACTAGATAAAAAATTGCTCTCATCTCCTAATTGTCTTTATTCCTGAAGCTTAGGGAGCAGTGGTCTGCCAAGACTGATATTACTTAGCCCATTATATCTGTTTAAAATGTAAATAACTGGAAGTCCATGAGCCATACCAACTAAGCCAGGTGATATTAAAGAGCACTGAAAAAAGTTTGCCTTAACAAGAGGAATAGTTCAGCCTTTGCATTGCCTTGACTAGTTTTGAAAGTGATTTGAAAACAAGCTAAGGCATTAGAAGAACTTTTTCTTCCCGAAGAAGATTCCCTGTGCAGGGGGAGGGAAGCATAATTTACTGCCATTAGAATGGAGTAAAACAACAGAAAGCTAAAAAGCGTGTTTGTCTGGCTATGTAGTTGTGAGGCTTTTTGTTTTGACAACAGAAATTAACAGGGGTTTAATATACAAAGGGAATTGAATGGAGTGTGTTTTGATGCCAAATTTAAAATTCTGGGTGTTTCCAAACACTGGCTCGTTCCAACTCTCCAACGACTCGTGAGGTTTGACTTCTTTAAATTTGTTCAGTCAAATTTAAAGGTTAAATTTCTGATTAAATACCAGAAAAATTTGAAATTCCTTTTCCTATAAAGAAACTTAGAGAGTGCAAAAATAGCTTGGTTACCCCTCCCTAACTCCCACAAATCCTGCTCATCTTCCCCATTACTTACCAGAGAATACTTTCTTATTTTGTCTTGATCTGTAGCTCTATTTCCAAGTCAAAATACACTTCATAGAGCAGCATGTCTCCTCACAGCAGATGTCTTATGCTAGAAGCAGACTCCAGAAACATGTGGCTGCATGAAAACCTCTGTTCTTCATTAAACATTGGATTCTCCATGTCTAATGGACCTAGCAATGCCTGGTTTCAGAAAAACTTGTTTACTTAGTCTGCTTAACTTCCTAATGCAAACTATAGTAAAAGCAGGTCTCTTATGACATTCTCTCACAAACACCAATGCCCAGACATGCTGTGTCTACTTTCAAGCCACATGGGCACTGACTAGTTGTCTAGTTCACTCTTGCTGACTGTTAAACTAGTTGCAGAACATACAATAGCTGTCTTTGACCTACCTTTCCTCCAGTAACACACTAACCCCATTGAATAGTCTCCTCCAGCAAAGAGTCCTCAGAAGATCCTGTGAATCCATTCCCTTACAAGCTTTAATCTCAGTGCTAAACATGACACAGATTTACAAATGACATCCAGATTAATTACAGGATGGACAGAAAGGTGAACTAACATAAACTCACTGCAGTCATAGAAGCATGCCCTCTTCTTCTGAGGAAACCAAGCTTACAAAAGCAGAAATGTCCCCAGTCATTACTGGTGAGGCAATTTTACTAGACGCCTCGATGAGCTGAAGCCTTACATTGCATTACCTGACCCTTATGTCCCATGGATTCTCTTGCTGAACATTTATATAGCCTACCTGATCTTTATGGTCCTTATCCACATGCAGAATGGCCGCTACTTTTCTCTTGGAGCCCTCATTCTCTTCTAGCTGATGCAGGTGTAGCATACAACTACTAGATATATAAGGACTTTTCTAGAATGTGTAAGCACAGTCCTGAACTTCATGTATGCATCATTTTTGTATAGTTCTTCAGATTGGAACAAAAAATCCTATCCTACTTACTTGCAGCTCTCTTGTAGTCAAGGACAGCTTTTCTTTTTCTTCAAGAAGTTTTAACTTACAGTCTCACACCCAGTAACATTCTGGGATGCAGAACCTTCTCTTCCCTTTTCTAGGGAACATCTAAGTCAACGTTTGTATGTTGAAAGCAAAGAAAGTGTTCCTGCATTCATTGACTTGGTTCTGGAAAATAAAGACTAAAACCTGGAAGCATGTATACCATAGGTGAAATCAGCATAACCTGGTGCTAAATAGATTGCACTCTGCATTCAGAGAAGCTAATCTGGTACCATCAGTCAGCCCAGGAAAGGGCAAGGTCTCACCGCCCCATGACCAATACAAGATTTGCTATATGGACTGCCATTTCTAAGAAATATAGGAGGCAGACCCTTGGCAGCATGAAGGCAGTCTCGGGCTCCATTGTTCACTGCTCTAAAACCAAATCATTCCATGTTTTCTTGGCTGGTGGTAGCCATTGATTTTAAGACAGAAACATTGGGCTCAGAAGTAGCAGTAGGAAAAATGCAATTTCTAGGGATAACAGAGCGAGTTCTTGGAAGAAGCAGGCAGCACAGGACTAGTGAAGAAGCCTGAGGGGCTGGTAAATGGAGACCTAGATGACTCAGTTTCAATCTGAAAGGCAACACTGACAGGGAACTGACTTATGGGGCTTCTGGGAAGCCACACATGGTCACATTGTTCACATCATGTTATCAGAGGAACTAGTTTCAAACAGAACTTGAACCTGGTCTGGGGCATATCACCCCACAGTGAAAGCACAAGCTCACACTGACTTGGTGCAAGCATAGTGCCCTAAGCCCATTACATCTCCTCCCAGAGTCCCTAAATCACTGCCCCTGCACCTTTCACAAGCCTCATTGACTGTCCCTCACCCCAGCACACCACTGACCATCACCAAGAATGGCAATTGAACCCAAAGGGGAGGGCAGATAGAAAGAGAGCTCATACCAAAACTCTCTCACCTCATTCCTGGGGAGACCAGAAACGAACAGTGCTTTCTTCTCCTTTCACTTCTTTCACTGGCAGAGAAGAGGAGGCAGACAAAGGCAGACAACCTGGATGATCGTCATCTTAGGTACTCATGCTTCTTTGTCAGGCTTCTGTTAGATTCATGCCAAGAACTGGCTCTGTCTGCCAACCACAGCTCCCTTGTCACCTGCAGAGTGCTCAGGCATGCTTATGTGTGGTATGTCAAAGTGTTTTCCTCACCTGTTCTGCAACACTGCCTGTTGAACACAGTATGCTGCAGAGAGTGCCTCCTCACAAATGTACTTATTCTGGCAGCCCCCTGGGGAGCAGACCATGGGCAGCCTTCTTCAACTCCCCACTTGGCTCTTCCTGTGGAATTCGATGCCTAATGCTAACGCAAACAACCCTGCATGTGCTCTTTCACTCAGCTCCAACATGTGGCCCCTCCTCATGCTGCTCTGCTCTCAAGCAATTGCCTTTTCAGCAGGATTCACAACACCCTCTGCTCTGAACTCAGACAAAAGCCAATTCAGGAAGACTCGTAACCCTGAATCCCTTATGAACGTTGTAAGTTGCGTCATTTTTTCTCTCTGTCTTTTTCAAGTGTCTCTCCCAATACCCATACCACTACCCCACCACTAACAGTCCCAGTGAGGAGGCTAAAAAGGGTCCTTTCCACATTTCGCATTTTCCCAACCTGCCTTTTCCAAAACCACTGCATTACATATGCTGCAATGAGGGTTAACTATGAATGTGCCAGGGACAGATGCGATTCTTGCATATGGCAGGAGGACAGACACATAACATTGCAATGAACGGTGCTGGTTGCTGCTTTTGCCTACAAGGACAGGCAACTCCCCAGAGGGGCACTGAAAATCTAGGCTACTGTATCTTGACTCCAGCAAGAGGACTCAGCCCTGGACTGTGACTAAAGCCAGACTACACTCTCCAGTCCATACCAACTGAACAACAGAATTTCAATGCCTGCATTTAGGGTGAACCCCAACAGAAAAATGATGAACACAAGGCTGGGCAATGCCTCATGACACTTTTTTGTAGTCACCTTTCTCAACACACCTTGGTATTTCTGGCTGCTGTATAAAGAAGGGAAGGTATGAACCTGGCAAGAGGACAAAGATCCTCCAGCACTATGATAGGGAGCACCAGCTAAGAAGAAACATCTAAACAGTCCAAGCTGCCAGAGAAGAATTCCTTTGCTGTGGAGGCTAAAGGCTGGTTTCTAGTCTCAAAGCAAAGCCCTCCCTTTCTGTAACAACCTCTTTCCTCAGTATAGTGGCAAGGGAATATGAATTCCCCCTTCAAGCAGCAGATTCTCATTACACAAAGTAATCCAAGACGCATTGCTCTGAATCACCAAAGATTTCCTCACAGTACATGCAAAATTAGGTGTAGGTGGTCTTATGAGTTCCTTAGTGACAAGAGCCTCACCCTTGTTTGCCTTGCCTGCTTGGCTTGCCTAACTCCACTTCGGCAAGGAAGGATTGATTATGGACCAAAACCCACAGCTTTTGGCATTGTCTTATACCAACACTGCTACAAATTTAATCTA
>WYDI02007691.1:0-20900 GCA_009867235.2 Psittacus erithacus | reverse complement strand
CACACAGCTTGGTGTCATTGGCAAACTTGCTGAGGGCGCACTCAATCCCACTGTCCATGTCACTGACAAAGGTGTTGCACAAGACCGATCCCAACACCGATCCCTGAGGGACACCACTCGTTACTGGTCTCCAGCTGGACATTGAGCCATTGACGACAACTCTTTGCTTGCAGTCATCTAGCCAGTGCTTTATCCACAGGGAGGTCCAGTAGGATGAGGGATGATGGCTTTAAACTAAAAGACAGGGGATTCAGGCTGGATGTGGTTCTAGGCAATGTGGTCTAGCTGAAGACGTCCCTGCTCAATGCAGGGAGGTTGGACTAGATGACTGTTGAAGGTCCCTTCCATCCCAAACTATTCTACTATTCTATGATTCTATGAAAGTTTTTCTTTAGCACAGCACAAGAAGAACAAGCAGCCTTGAAAGCTTGAGCAACAGACACAGCAATTGCAGCTGCTTGTTTAAACAGCCCTCCTTCCCAGGCTCTTCAGTTTTATTTTCTCTTTGAAAATATTCCCAAAGCACATACAAATTTTGGACACCTTCCCTGTTGGAACCTATATTCAGACATCTCTGATTAGATCTCAAGCAATTAGCCCCTTCACTTCCATAGATTTCAAGTCCCGGGAGATGCCCCCTACTGCACCAGTTTAAATAAGGTCAACTCATTGTCTAGACAGGATGTCAAGGGCAGGGCCTTCACCTTTTGTTCTATAAAACTACTTACACATTTTCTCAACTGATGATCAGCAAGAGGTTTGAGGTTTTTTAATTATCCACTGAATCCCAGCCAGCAAAAGATGTGGTAACTTTTGAAGCATATTCCTTTACATGTGAATTTAGTTAATTTGTGCATTTGCTTTTAAATTAGTCATTATGTAAAATCCCTTGATATCTTAAGCAGAATAAGCTCTCCTATGCTTAACTTCAAATTGTTTTGTGAGACTCAGGAAATGGAACAATCATTAAAGAATACTCACAAGAGTGTGTCTGATAAAGGGGTAGCCAGTATGTATTAGTCTTTGTTTTCTCATAATAAGCAGCCACTAATACACAGTCATAATTTCTCTCTGATCTTATGAGCTGCTGTCTTTGATATCAAGCCACTGAACTTCAATCAGAAACCCATCAATCATCATTTGAAAGAGAAAGCTAAGGTATAACATGGAAGAACATAATTTTCCATGCACCGTATAGCCTTGTTTTGCTTTTATGCATTGCTTGTTCAGGGTAAGTCTCTGTTAAGTCAGGATGTTTTCTTTTCACTGAACTGGAAAATGGAATGACACTGTGGAAATAAAAATGTTTGGTAAGTTCATTTTTATCTTAGCATAAAACCTATAGGTAAAGCTGAAGTGTGTGCAGTTCACTGAAGTTGGACTAACTGCCCTTACAGTTCAGCTTCCGTTCAGATCTTTTGCTTGAATAAAGGCTGTAATCATCTTATTTCAAATCAAAGTCCCGATTTTGTGCAAGGTGATTTCTATGAACAGATCTGGCTCTACTGAAGCCAAAGGTGGTGCTGGACCTACATCCAGAGCTCTGCCATGTCTCATATGAGGCAGAGGGGTGGCAGTGCCTGACCTCGGAGGGCCCGTGCAGAATGCAGGGTTTGCATAACCCTGTTCTGAATTATTCCTAAGTGATATTTCCCTCCAGGATTAATCCTGTGACTCCAGGTCTCACAATTTATTGCCATTCTTTAGGTTTACTTCAAGCCCTGGTACACCACATTTCCTCAGGGAGAAGGACAAGGCTTAACCAGCGATAATTTTGTTTAGAACAGCAAAGTGCTGTTTATTTAAAGGGAAAGTGTTCTCTTTGGAAAACATAAAACAAATCAACAAACAAAAGCTTTAAACTCAAGCCACTTTTGCCATACTGCTCCATAGCTCCTTGCAAGGCCTGCCAAGGTACAAGATAAAGTGCCTCATCCTAGCACAAAACCATCTTTTCCTCCATTTTTTATTAGTTGTCATAAACCAGACCAAACCAGAATATGGCTCCTGTCAGGGTGCAAACCTCCAGTGAGCACTGGGAATTGGCAAGAATTATTCCTCACTGACTGCTATGGCCAGTGGATTCTTTGAGCAATCTCTAATTCTCTTTTAAACATACATTAACTCTCTAAACAGCTCTTTGGCTCAAAAAAACTTCTCTGAAAAACCCAGGTTTCCAAATTGTTACTTTTCTCACTGGAACTGTTCAGGTAGTTTAAAGGAAGAGGGTAGTAAGAAGGGTGTTTTTCCATTTCTCATGAATGGAAATACTCTGTCACAGCAGTTAGAGGGGTAGTTAAACCAACTGTAGTTATAAGTACACACTACCGAATACTTTATCCAAAGAACTGCTTTTTAGATGACTTTGCAGGTCACTATATTAAAAATAGTTCTAAACAGTACACTGTTGAAATTAGAAATCAAAAATAGGAAGAAAATTATCATATGTAATGTAAATTAGATTATTATTTCTAAGACTAATGAGTTGGGCACTGCTTTGTCTCCAAGAGGACAATAGTGAAAGGATTATGGCTATATTTCTTGCATCACTTGTCATGATCCCAGCTTCCCTGGACCTCCCAAAGGCCTCCCTCAGCAGGGACCTCTGCAATCTCCTCTCTGTTGCCCTATGCTCTTATGGTAAAAGTAGCTAACAAAATAGCCAGATGGGTTGATTTTGTCAGGAAAACCAAATTGCTTTATCAGGATCAGCACACTAGAGGAGGTAGCGGGTGTCCTAAATAGCATAAACTCACAGGCAAAGAATATAGATGTTAAAGACAGAGACAGAAAACCATGTTTCTGTGGCACTGTGATGCATTGTTACAGACAGCAGCATAGTGCAGAAATTGCCTAGCCCTTTAGATTGAACTGCTGGTAAAGTGTAGAAGAGTTTATAAGGTGGCTTCTCTTTTCTGACACTTCCATTCCCCACTCTGCATGCCTTTCCTTGTCTGATAGCATTTCTTTTTTAAATTTCCATGAAGAAAACCTGCAAAATTTATTTGAGGACTTTAAAAATACAAATGAGCTGTCACATAATAATTTTTGGTATTTAATAGCCTTATGGTATTTTATTTAATCCAAATGAAGCACAACTTTCAAGGAATCTTAATATGGGCTCCAAAAACATTAGAGTTGAGACTGAAACTAAGGATTTTCTTTAAGAGCAAGACAATAGGGCCCCACCTCAACTCTCTATCTCTCCCCCCCCCATTCCCAGGCCTGCTTATATTCAACTGTAATTATTCCATTAATGAAGGGCTGGGATACAGGCACGAGTGATGACATAGGCAAGGACAAACACACTGCATGATACAGCTGACAAACAGCATGAACACAGTGCACAGGAGCAGTGCTCCAAGTAACTTGCCCCAGTAATGCTCCTGTACTTTCAGACTGTGGAGCTCCGCATCTGTGTTGTCAAACACTATCTCTAGAGACATACCCACTGTAGTTAAAACACAGAATAAATGCCCTATATGAAACATACAGGTTTCAAACCAGTTGTTAAGGGTGGTGGGAAAATACTTTTTATGATGTTTCCCTGAAGGCATTTAATGCTAGGAGAATGAAGGCTGAAATCTCTTCTTCTAGGGCACAAAGTCATATGAGGAATGGCTGAGGGAACTGGGGTTGTTTGGCCTGAAGAAAAGGAGGCTCAGGGGAGATCTTTTTGCTCTCTACAACTACCTAAAAGGAGGTTGCAGTGAGGTGGGAGTTGGTCTCTTTTCCCCAAATAGCAAGTGACAGTAGAAGAGGAAATGGCCTCAATTTATGCCAGGGAAGGTTTATATTGGATATTCGTAAAAATGTCTTCCCAAAAGGATCATCAAGCATTGGAACAGGCTGTCCAGGGAAGTGGTGGGATCACTGTCCATAGGGGTATTTAAAAGATGTGTAGATACGGTGCTTAGGGACATGATTTAGTGGTGAAGTTGGCAGTCTTAAGTTAATAATTTGATTTGATGATCTTAAAGGTCCTTTACAACTGAAGTTATTCCATGACTCAATGATTCTTCACAGCCAAGCCCAGGTGGAGGTCCACTGTTTTAATCCAGATTTCACTATTCTACCTGAGCTTAGAAGATTCTAAAGGGGGACCAAAACCCTTTTCCTCCTACAGAATTGGCTCAGAAAACAATCAAGCTGACACTGAAAGGCAACCCCTTTACCTAGTATTCCCTACAGAGTTAAAATAAGATGCTATGTTGTCAGTCTTTCAGTGCAGAGATGGATACTAACGCTTGCTGTCTGGCTGGAGACATTACAGAATGATGGGAGCTGCACATCCAAGTGACTGTCAGTGGAGCAATGATGCTAAGCAGGAAAGAAGATGGACGAGTCCAAAGAAATCTGAGAAGCAGAGCTGTCAGACTGTGGACAAGCAATCCTTGCAGCTACATGAGATTACACTTCAGCAGTTTGGAAGCAACATAGCAATTTACTCCCAAGTTTCTATGAAGACTGTGGGGTTTAATGCATAGTTCTAATGACCAAAACTAGGGTCTTAATAAAAATAAGGCTCTAAGCTACTTCTCAGCACCTGTTTAGAGCTAAGGCCTAATACCCATAAGGATTAATACAACTGCAATTTCTAAATCTCCTCAAATACATTACAAACATATTGATACAGCATAAGGGACAGGTCTTCACTATATACAGTCACATTTATATAGAAATAAAGTGAACAATAGTGATGAAGGTGAATAAAGCCACTTCTGAATATGCGGATGACTTCATTTCAATGGTCATAATCTTGTGAAATTCTTTTTTCCTGCATTATAGGATACCAGAAATTTCTTGTTTGCAATTCTCAGGTTACAAAAGCATGAATCCTCAACTGGCAGAAATATTTGCCCACCATGCTCCTTTCACCATTTGTATTCTGACCTTATTTGGTGCTTTCTAGCAGAAGCCCTGTCTCCTGGAGTCCTGTGCATTCCTGAGAATGTCAGTTTTTGCTTGATGTGGGAAAACTTAAATACTGAATACCAAAGAATCAAAATCCTAAACTCTAACAGTTCAAAAAGCAGCTAAAGGGGATATACATTTGAAATTCCCATCATTTTCAAACCACTTGAGGAATTTCAAGGCATAGCTCTTGTTTTTTGACCATACTTTGTTAACAAACCCAGAAGAAACATAATGTTACAAAGCAAAAAACAATTTACAGAAACAATTGAAGGTCTTGCATTTCGCTTTAATTGACTTTATGGATAGATTGCAGGTACTTTTGCTACTGTGCTGAAAAATGATTTAGTACTGCAGAGTCCCCTCTGGAACACTGGCTTTATTAATTTTCATTTTTGTCATACTTAAGTTTAATCAAACTATCACAAATAGAACCCCAGGCAATAATTTCTGGGGTCATCAAATTGATTTCAGGTTCAATAAATGACTACATACTGATAAACTGGTTGCTGACTTTGGGTTAACCTTCTAATGTTGTTAAACCTTAGAGTTTTAGTCAAGGACTACCAGGGTGAAGGTCATGTCATCCTCCTCCTCCTGTTATTTTTCCCTGCTGTTGGAAAGTCACACTTAGATTAAATAACCCTGCCAGAAGGCAGAATGGAGCAACACCCATTGTTTCCGCTTCCTATCTGCAGCAGGGGGAAGACAGTATTTTACAGTGCTAGCTGGCACCAGTTCCGGAGACCCTAACAGCTTGGAATAGAAACTGCCAAAACCTGAAATAATATTACTTTCCAAAGTCCTATTTGTCAGACTTTTTCCTTGCATTGAAGTGGAATAGTTTGGATGAAAACTTCATCCTATTTAAATCCACAAAGTAACTACACAGTCAGGAAGCATCAAATCACTGAGCAAAGTGTTCTATCAGCAGATGAGAAATTGACCTTGTGTAAAGGGAAAAAAAAAAGGTTTTGTCTAACTTATAGCACCTTGTCGTGGGTTTAAGGAGAATCTATTCTTATCCCACCAGCACCCATCTTGGAAACTCAGATAGCTGTGCAGTCACTTTACAGCCAGAGGTGAGGGAAAGCCTGAGAGAAACAGAGATAAGAGAAAGATACTGGAGAGATTTCAGTTACAGATGTAAGCAGACACCAAATGTAGGGGATGAAGAGAGATGCACACTTTCTTTGGAACCTGTAATAGTGATTATTAATTAATTAATTAATTATTTCATAATCTAAGAAAGTTTTTCATCCTTTGCAGTGAGGTGCCTCTTGGCCAGTGTCCGTACTGCCCTTTCACTAGTGACACTCATCCACCACAATCTGGCTCTGACTCCTTCAGCCCACCTCCTGTATGCTGCCACATACACACCAGATGGTGACTTTTCATTCTGTACATGAAGAGTGCTGCTTTTTGGGAAAGGGGACACGTTTCTGGCTGGTTTTGGACAGCCCAAGCACAATTCAGGCCTGGATGCTGGCAATTATTCTATCCACTACAACCCATTAAACTAACCATAATTTTGAGGCTGGCTATGATGGGTCTAGTGTCCATCCCCAGAGAGTGACTGTGAGGACACATGGATGGCTACACTGCTATATAAAGCTCCACAGTGCTCAAGAAGCCTATTAGTGGCAAATGTGTACAAATTGGCAGTTTCTACTAGATTTTCCAGCCTGTTAGACGAACAAGCTCATTAGAGTAAAATTTACTCCAAATATGTAAAAACTGATGGTTTGAAACTGAGATGTTTTCTGCAACAGCTCAGCAGCTTGTTATAATTGTAGCATGATTCAGTGTTTGGGCATCTTTCATATCTCAAGTGCTGTCTAAGCAACTAGCAGAGCTTCTGACAACAGCTAGCCCAAATGTCACCCTCAGACAAACATCAGAGCAGTTACGCTTCCACCAGGACAGCTAAGGATTGCTTAGAAGAATCCCTTGCTTCCTGCCAGCACCTGATGAAGACGCATTATACCTGCTAGAACCCTCTCCCCAGCCCCTTCCTAATTGTTACAGGTATTTGCCCCATCCTATCATTACCATCAGAAACTTTGCAGTCATTGCTCTAGAGGGTAGGACTGCAGTGTGATCTCCCCATTCCAGGTAGGAAAGTGGGACACAAAGAAGGGGTGCCTCTAGGAAGGCTTAAGACTACCAAGAAAGAGAGAGTAAACCTGAGTCCTGGTTTTGTCACCCTCTTATTAAGGCAATTTTCCTAATAAACCATTCAACCTTGTTCCCAATTCTTTTTGCAGCATCTGGAGCACTGGCATTAGCTGTTGTGTTAAGGAGTTGAGCACAATAGGATATTGAGCTATGCATTGTGCTTACAGAAGCATTTTGTCACATTCAGCCATGCTTTTCTTGACCATTTCCTTTACAAAGTGATTTCAGTAGATGTAGAGAGCTATTAGGATAGAAACCATCACTTGCAAGTGTGTGCCAGGTCAGAATACTGGCTTCAAACATTTCATGGCATTATCTCTTAGTAGGTCAGTTCATAAAATATTGTCTGTTTAAATGATGTCCATGCTGCAGTAAGAAAAAGGGGAAAATGCAGTAGTAATTGAAATGATCTGATTTTAAAAGTCTGGTACCCGGTGTGTTTTCAAAAGAACATTTCAGTGCTCCATTAATAATGCTTCTAGGACACGGGAAATATGCAAAATGTTTCACCTAAAATGATTATGATAAAAAATAAAACTAAGAAAAATGAAAGGATTTTTAAGAAACTTCTGTGTCTGTCAGGTTTGGGACCTTTTTATTTGTACTCTTCCTTTATTTTATTTTTGCTGAGAATGGGCCTTTGGGTCTATCCCTACCTCAAATGACTATTCAGTGTGTTAATGAGATAAAAAATCCAGTAGAATATACTATGCAATGGCAAAGCATTAACTATTGCTCTATTTCCATGTATTCTTTCATAATACACTTTCTGATTCAGCAGAGGGATATTTTACTGACCTTCCCACTTATTTCTAGTTCACTGGTATGTCTAGAGCTATCTTGTCACTTTGGAATTCGTTTTTCTCTTAACTTAAGTGACTGCTTGGAAGCAACAAGCCCTGCTGGAATGTCAGGCACAAATTCCACTCTGGAGACACTGAAATGGACCTCACAGCAGCCAGGGAGCTGGGAAAGGGGCAGACATTTGTGTAGAGGAAGTGACCCATAAGAAAGCGAGATGGGCTCCTGCAGTCTGTACCAGCTGAAGCTCTAGCAAGCAGCTTTTCATCACTGTTGTGACTCTTGGTACTGAAGCCTAGAGGTTGCAGGGGCTCGTCTATGTAGCTAGGTCTGCTACTGAGAACACAGGATGCTGTTTTCTACCCAATCCTAATGGGAACTAAGATTGGCACATGATTTTTCTCAATGTGCCTTTCTGAGTATCCAGCAACACAAGATTTCAAAATGAGGTAGGCTATGGGACAGGTGAGGGCAGCTTCCTTAGAGATGGCGTTATGAAACAGAAAAAATTCTTCAAGTTCCTTTCATTTTATAGGAGTCTGCCTTTCTTCTGAGAAGAAAAAATTAATAATTGGTAAATTAGAAAAGAGTTAGATTCTTCTTCCTCCTTTTCAGTGGCCTTGTTGAAAGACAAATGAGAAAACTCTGTATTAACTTCAGGCACAAACTCTGTTTATCCCCAGATACACTTAACTTTATCTCTGACTTTCATCCTTTCTTAGACATACTGTCAGTGATGCTACGCGCAAACGCAGTCATGTCTATGTGATGTTAATATGTTTCTGTGTCTCCCTGACCAGCAGCTGTTAGACTGATAAACACTCATGTGTCATGATCTTAACCAAACTGTGTTGCACGTGTTCACAACCAGGAAGAATCCAAGGCATTGCCACCCACTTACTTTACTCTCCTGGGTGCAGAGCTTGCAGTCAATGAGAGCATTGCTTTGATTCTACTACAGTGGAGCTGAAACAATCTGGAGAAAGACTGAGAAGTCTATTCCCAGAATTCGTCTCTTCTCTGGTAGCATGCTGGGTTTGGATAAAGAATCAAACAAACAACATTTTAATGTACTTGATACCCTTGGATTTTTAAAGCTTATCAGTCACAATTTGCAGTTTCATTTCTGTCAATCATCGGTAGGTTAGTAAATTACAAACATGCTCTCTGAGAGAAAAGACAATGTAATTTTTGCATTTGCATTTGTATCTATTCTTTTACTTGCGTATATTGGGAAATAAATAAAACGAGGTTTAAAATGCTTTTGCACACAATAGAAATGAAAAATCAAGAAAGAACTGTGCAGGGGTAATTGTTTTTGCATTTTCTGTTATGAAGATGAAAACTGTATTGAAGGATTTGCTTGAAACTAGAGAGAAAAGAAATTTGCCTTTGGTTCAGGTAAATGTTTCAAGAATAGCTGAGGATTTGCAAGCAACTTGCGGTGAGGTGGTCATGGGTGTCTCAGCTGGAGCTTGTGGGTTCTGCAGGAAGAAGAGGACAACACCGCAGCTCAATAGGTAAACTGTGGTATGGTGCAAACAGCAAGAACTTGCCACCTCCGTACCAGCATCAAGGACCATACAAAACAATGGAATCATGGAACAGTTCACTTTGGAAGGGACCTCTGAAAATCATCACATTGGTAGCATGAGGGGCTCCACCTGCCCAAGCACAGGACACAGCTGAGCCCCTCAGCCAAACTGAGTGCACCGGGGCGGAAACGGGTTTCTGAAATGGCCAAAGGCTGCTCAGGCAGAGGAGGAGGAAGCAGCAGCAGAAGGTGGGTTTAGTTAAAGGTGGTTTAGTTTTTTTCTATGTTCCTTACTACCCAAATCTATTTCAATTTCCAATAAATAAAATCAATTTTCTCCCAGCATAGTCTGTTTTGCCCATGACAGTAATTGGTAAGTGATCTCTCTGACTTTATCTCCACACATGAGCTTATTTTGTCTCCTTCTGAGGAGCATCAAGTGAGAGAGCAGCTGAGTGGGCATCCAGCAGCCAGCCAAGGTCAACCTACCATAATCTCCCTACTTAGAGCAGAGTCAACTGGAACAGGTTGCACAGGACTGTGTCCAGTCAGGTTTTGAGTATCTTCAAGGACTGAAGCTTAGCAGCCTGTCTGGGCAACCTATTCAAGTATTTGACCACCATCGTAGTAATAAAGCTTTTCTTTATGCTTCAAAGGAATTTCATACATATCAGTTTGTGCCTTCTGCCTGTTGTCCTTTCAATGAGCACAACTGATAAAGCTCTATCTTCTTTACTGCCCTGTTATTTCATTCGTACTTCATCCATTAATCTATGAGTATGTTGTGAGAGTCCGTATCATCTTATTGTAGACTACCAGGTTGTTTAGGCTTGATTTTCCCGTAATAAATCCTTGCTGACTATTCCTCATAACTTTCACATCATTAATAGGCTTGGAAATGGTTTCCAGGGCTATTTATTTGTTCCATCACCTTCCCAGAAATCAAGGTGAGGCTAAGTAGACCATAGTTTCTCAGATCCTCCCTCTTGCTTCTCTTGAAGACAGGGAGAAACATTTATTGTTTTTAATCTATCTAAACAGGTCATTCTACCTCTCTGAGATGTTAATGGGAACAAACAGGCACTTCTAGAGCATAATAGAGCTGAACTTTGCTTGACATTTGGATTAAAATGATGAAAAGTGTAGGAGAAATGTCTTCTGTTATTGATCATAAAGGAAGGACACAAGTGGATGCCTATATGTGCACACTTACATTTGGTTGAATAGATCCACAGTATGGAAAGAACCACTGACTTTCCCAACAAAGACAAGTAGGTGATGATAATACAAGTTCAATTTTTGTCCATGAACAGAAGCCTCCTCCTGCAGCAGTCAGATACTAGTCAGGTCAGTTAGGTGGATGAATCGATATATTTGATGACAAAGGGACTTCCTGTTTATTTTGGTTTAAACAGTTTTCCTTCAGAGGGAAAGAAGTGCTGTGACAGATTTGCTAGCCCTTGCAAGGTGATCAGCTGGCTACTCTTGAGCAATTAATGTCATGTGTTAAAGAAGCAAATGCCCCAGCTGAATTGCAATCTGTTTCTTTTCCATGCTTTTAAGCTGTTATAAGTGTTCAGAGAAAGAAACAAAAACTATTAATAGTGTGCTTTTATTTGGAAACAGTGTGTTTGGAAACTGAGGGGTATTCTTTAAATGGCAGTGGGTCAATACCATTCATGTTATACCCTTTGACTACAATAGTGCTGCTTTTCACTTTCATTGCAGGCTAGACAGCCTACCTTTCAACCCACACAAAAATTAGTCTTTCATTTCTCCAAATTAAAACAACAAAAAAAGAACAAACACAAAATAACACAAGGAAACATGAGAAAAATGGCTGCATGAGAAATTCCAGTCTGAAAGTTTGACCCCCATCTTTAGCACAGATTGCCTCCAAATACAGACTCCAGCAGCAACCTTTAAATTCTGTGTCTGTCTCTCCTGATACCTTGAGGAATCTGGATCCAAAGCCAGATGCATGTACTGCACCCACCGCAGCATTCATGGCCACCTGCCTTGTAGCAAATCTACCAGCTCCTGTGAGAGATCAGTTGTTCACAGATTCAGGAGCAACGCCAGTGACATATGATCTCAGAGTGATGAAAGAAAGGCATCCAGCCCCCATGTCATCCATCTCCACCAGAGACCCTTTTCTGAAAGAAAATATAGAAGAAAATTAAAAAGCAAGCAAGCAAAAAATCATCAAGGGAACAAGGCACAAGAGAGGCAGGACAAAGGGAAAAATGCTTGGAAAAAACATTTCCCTCTCCTGGTAAGTCTCAGTTATGTACAGAAAGCCTGTGAGAAATACTGAACCTGTGACAGCAGAAACATCCCAACGAGAGCAGTGTGTGGGAGCACAATTAATAACAAAGCCCTGTGGAATTTGTGAAGGTTCAGCACAAAAGCTTGAAGCAGCCTTTTGAGAAGCCGAATCAGCTTTAATTACTGTACTCTGGGTTATTCTTTTAAAATGCTTCTGCAGTGAAAGTTTCTCAGACTGAGGGAGGGCAATGCTGCTCTCTGCTATCATTTCCCTTCATTGTTACAGGCTTCAGCTCACAGTGAATGTGCGTGAAGATGAGCAGATCCTCAATGTCTTTCATTTCAAGTGCTATTTTTTTTCTCTTTTCATTAACAGCCTTCAGGAAGAAAAAGAACTACTTAGGGCAGGGTTTTCTTTTTCTCTCTCTCTCTCCTTCTTTTCTTTTTTGGCAGAATGGGTTAGGCCCTTTGCATTCACTACATCTTGTTATCTAAAAACCAATATAATAGAGGTACACAGATGCTCATTGCTAGTAGCTATGCCGTCTTAATGCTTCCTATAATAGTATTTTCAGTTTATAGTAGACAGCGGATCATATGTGCTGAATAGTGAATGTGGCGCTTGATATTCTTCTCATTTCAGCAAAATCAGTGAAGCATCTCCTCAGTTTGTCATAGTGAGAAACAGGGAAGAATCCACTCTGCTGTGGCTTTCCAGAGCTTGGTTGCTACAATGCCTCACTCACTGACAGTAACAGAAGGATTACTTCCGCAATAAGGTAGAATCCTCGGAGTTTCTAGATCTTAGACACTGGTGGAAAAGTATTATGGTTTTAGAGTAAAAAAGATTTGCAATTCTAGAGAGGACAAAAGCGAGAAGATGAGAGCAGGAAGCAAAGTGTGCAGGGGAATCTAATCATTCTCCAGCTGCTGCTAGAAACGTGAGTGATGTACAACTCAGAGGGGAAGAAAACTAAGCAGAAAAAAAAGCTTAGAGAAAATAGAATGACGTTCCCCTCTATCATGCTTGGTAGTGCCTTGTAAGCATTTTTAGTATAGTGAGTTTTAATAAAAATAAAGAAGTGGCGACACGTCCTTATGGACTCTCACATAGCCGGAGACATAGTTGTGCCCACATTTGCCTATGTCTTTAAGAATATATTTCATGGGCAGAAATATAGTTAGGAAATTTCATAAGAGACACAAAATGCAGTAAGTGATTTGTCCAAATCTGGAAACAATACAAACAAATCTGCACTGACTATGAAAGGAGCTACCTGTACTGCACTGACTATGAAAGGAGCTACCTGTACTGCTCTGGGGCCAGAAATATCTAGTGTGATCAGTTCCAGCAAATACCAGATTTGAGGTGCAGTTGCTTTCTTTCTGTGCAGAAACATAAATACATTCATCAGGTTTAACTGTGACTCAGAACTTTGCTGAAATCAGCAGAGTGAGTGCAGGGGAAACAGCAATTCTAGAATCGCAAACTGCTCCTCAATGACCCAGGTTTCTCTTGTCCCCGTAACTGATCACCTAGAAAGCTCATGTTTCATCTACCATCCCTAAAGATTGGTTTCTAGCTATGCAGTCTAGGATTATACACTAAACTACATGGAGGGCATTTTCTTTTCTCCACCTAATTGCAGACAGAAAGATGGTGAGGATGGAAATTAAACAAAAGTATGACATGATAGTTACAAAGCGAGAAGTATGATTGAAGGCTCCTCAGCCCCAGCATTGAGGACTAGTATCCAGGATGACTGGAGTGTGTTTCTCTTGTGTCAAAACCAGCCTCACTCATTGCTATATCCATGCTCAGTTGTAATCCTGAGGTTCAAATACCCTCAGTGCCACCCAGCAGACAGTTCCAGCTGCGGGAGCATAACCGGTTCTTCAGCTCTCATCACTACCAAATGCTTCTTCTCCAGAGTATCTGTACAGCAGCTGAGCGTGAGGCTAAAACAACCACTTCCAAAGTCAACACCTACTATTTTAAATATGTATATATGAAGAGGAAAAAGTTCTAGCAGCAAAAGAATTTATATGCCTAGCGCACATTAGCTCATTGCCTTAGGTAAATTCTTCCAACAGGAGTTCTTTTGAAAGTCACATCTAAGCCAATGGTCAATGGTACCTAAAGTGTCTCTGGTTTTCCAATATTCATTTCCAACCACAGTTACTGGCACTTTCCTCTTTCTCCTGTCTAGATAGGAACATCAAGATTTGAGGTTTCTTTGCTAACTGGAGCCAGATAAATAGGCATTCCTTAATTAATATGTTCCTCATTGTTTCCTCAAGGACTTCTGGAATTTCCTCATGTCATATTTCATCTTTGTTATTGTCTCATTTCCTGCCTATGCTGCCTAACCATCTCTTTTGTCTTAACTCTGTACAACTGGGGCAAACGTGGAGTAGACTGCAGTGTAAAGCACTTTTGAAACAGTCACATAATGTAGCTCCTATTCAGTGCAAGGATCTGTTAATCCTATCGGGAAGCAAAGGAGGAAGTCACGAGATAACTCACAATAAACAGGTGTCCAAAACCAATGATGTTCCTTAGGATTGCAGAGAATGAGGGTTGAATTTTACCCAACTGATAGTCCACAAGTCTTTAGTGAGCAGGATTCTAAGACCAAGAAAGACCTGTGTAAGCAAATGTACGGCTACAGCTCAAGAAAATCTGTCATCATTAAGGAAAAGCGATTTCCCACTTTGTGACAATTTGTTCTTGAAAACACAAAAGTTATGAATCAATTCCATGGGTTAGCATCTACTTCTTAATAAAGTCAGGAAATTCCAGTTTGACCCCACCAAAGAGCTGCCCCCAGCATGCATGCGTGCAGGGTAGTGTGCTATGTGTTGAATGTGGTATACATATTTTGCTTCATGTTTGATTCTGCTCTAGTTCTCCCAAGTTTAGGATGCAGGCGCTCCTTCCTGACTCATCTGCAAAGCTGAGATGTAAAGCCACTCTTTGAAAACAGACTCCCTGCAATTCACATGATATCAGGCAATGTGAAACCTGGACACAGCTAATGTGCAAAAACTTAGGTCCATAATCTTCTAGATAAGAAGCTCTTTAGATTAAAGATTTTCTTTTGAGATGTTCTAGCATGTTTAGTGCAGTTCTAATTACTATAGAATAGTTTTACGTTTCTGATTCTGAGGTGCCTTGCTTTTCTTTCTCTAAATTTAACAACAATGAAAGTTATGTACTAGTTACTTTAGGGCATTATTATTTTGTCCATCTTCAAACTGAGAATAGACAATTTCTTGCATGTTTTGATCACACTTGGCTTATTAGAATGGAGCCGCTGAGCCAGCTGCTTCTCCCAGCTTCTTCTCCAGTAGTGGCTGCCCTGCTCTAATGGTCTTGTGCACCCTTCACTTATGGCTTTTGTACAGACAGGGGACTGCTTGTCAGAGCAAATGATACGAGCTAAGAACACAGCAAGACTCCAATAAGAAACCTTGGTTTATGGCTGAAGGGTTTTTCTTGTCATTAGGGATGAAGATGAGATCTTCCTTGGTGTGGGATCAAATTATTTCAGCTTGTCTGGTGATGCCCTTTGCACCTTTATCGTGGGTGTTGCTTCCACTGGGCAGACTTATCTCACAAGAGGAACCTCAGTCTATCCTGTTGGAGTGAGTTTTGCCTAGTGCTGTAGCCAGGTAGCTATGTAAAAGCCCTGGAGGGAGGACTTCCTGCTGCTTTGATTAGGAAAAATGCTGGGTCTTCAGCTCAGCATAGGCTAGCTTGCCATAAAGAGAGTCTTTAAAGAGACTCGGCCTTTGTTTTAAGATGGGAAGAGCTATGAGCATGAGGACAAAATCATACAGCACTGCTTTGTCTTTAAACAGCTAAAAATGTTCTGTGGCTGTAGAACAACTGACTCCCATGTATTTAGGAGCTATGATGTTTTATCTTCAAATTCAACAGGGAGGGAAAAAATTGTGGATCATTTTTGCTTGTTTTCAGAATGCAGTGATTTACCTTTGGTCCATCTCAGAGCTTCAAGCTGTCGATAAATTGCAGCAATTCACTCTGTATTGTTTATAGGCGGCCTTTTCATGCATTCTTTTTTTTTTCTGTTTCAATTGAAAACCATTCAGGTTAATTGAGACGCAGCTCCTAACAAGCAAACGTTTGCTGAGGACACCATCATATAGAAGCAGCTGAAATAGCAAAAAATAACCATACCTGTCTGGGACAAGAACTCACCTTACATCTTTCTTAAATACAGAACACAGCTACATTATTAATGTAGTTAGACTGTTGTAAATGCTGTTTATGCTGTCAGTGTATCCTGCAAAGATAAGTGAAGATTACAACTTCCTCATCACAAATACAAATTTGCTGAAATTCAGTCTGATGAAAAGATGGAGAATGGCAAGTTTCAGACCCCACAAAACTGATGGCTGTCAAGTTGCAAACAGTACAGCACAGGCTGAGAGAGACTCGTAAATTAAAAATGTCTGGCATACCCCTCTATTTAAATCAAGGGGAGGTGTTCATGAAATGAATTACTATTCATGCTGAGCATGACTGGCAGAGTGTGTGATTGGGTCTATGTGATGTAGCATGGGGAGCTGTGTGTACATTTTGTCAGGGTGATTTCTCTTTCATCATTAAATTTGGCATGCAGAGGCTGGCCAAGCAGTGCCTGGCTTTAACTCCAATACAGAGAGCGTGGAGAAGGGTGAATAAATGGAACTAAGACCCCACAATAAGACTATTGATCTGATTTAAATGCAGTATTTGTGTCACTGAGGCAGAGATCCCAAGTAACACACCAGATATCATTCAAAACCCTCCTTCCATGTGAGATCTCTTACCTGAGGCTGAAGGTTTAACCTTTGCTCCTCTAAGGGTGGGGATGTGAGGATGAAGGTGCTCCAGGATGTTCGCACCTCAGGGACAGGAGGGAAGATTTGCACCAGTCCCTTGGTCCTTCCTCCCCACCCCTGCGCCCACTGATGAGACAGAGGCCCTTTTCTCACCTTGTGCCTGTCTGGAGACCACATGCTCCTCTCCCAGCCCTCTGGGGGCACAGAAATCCACGTTCTCCATTAGGAGTCCATTTTTAAGATCTCTTTTCTTAAAGATTTCACAAAGAAGACAGACAGGCTGCCTCCCCCCTTCTCATCCAAGCTGTGTGTCTCAGACCTTTCTTCTGTGGCAAAATGCCTGCAAGGCTGGCTGCAGGTCAAGCTTTTCTGCCATGAAGGTTTGGAACAAATTATTGCTACCTTCTTGCTGCAGCATCTTTTCATAAGTCTGAAGAGGGATGTCACGTTCCCTATTCCTCTTTCTTAGGCTAAGGTTGATGACAGATATAGAAAACCAGCCATAGAAAAGAAGAAAATATAGAGTCATTTATCCTAAGCGAGATAAACTCTCACCTGATACAGAATGTGATGCTCTGGCTGAGCTTTACCAGTGCTGCACCAGCTGAGAAGATCATATCCCAGGTCCTACAGGAAAGAAGGGGAGCAGAGAATAAATAAAGAAAGGAAGCAGGATGGAGAGAGTAGGAAGGAAAGTCTAGGTCTGAGACTGAGAGTGGGTTATATGTCTAGGAGAGGTTTGCCATTCTGAGGGGTGTGGAGGATGTTGTAGGATCTCATCCTGACGTTTGCCTTGGTGACAGCAGCAAGGGCAGCTGGTCCTCTCAGCACAGGCACTGCAGGCAGCACCACCGTGATGCTGTACCTGCCCCACACTAAACCTGCCACAGAAAAATCTGCCCTGCACCTCAGTTTCTACATGCACATGGGACACTGGAAAATGTGAGGGACAGCGACTGTCCCCAGCGCAGCCCAGTGCAAGCAACAGCAGTCAAATCACACTGTTACAAGAGAAGCTCAAGAAAGAATTACTTCTTTGAAGTATAATTATCTTTGTGACTCTCTCTTGCTTCAGAGAGCAGTAATTTGCTCCTGGCTTATTCCTGCAACAATCAAGTGTAGTGCAGCCAGATATTAGTTTTATCTGTGGAGCAGCTTTAAAAGTTTTCTTGTCTTTTCCCTTTACTATGCACAGTCACCTTGCTGGCTGGTCCCTCAGCTGTGCTGGACAACTTCTTGCAGGCTGCGTTCAGTGCTTTCCGAATTAAAATTGGAAGGGATTTATTGTAAACTGAACTGTTTTGGTTTTCTGGCTTTCAGCACAGCCAGCAAAGCACTTGAGCTAGCTCAGCTGAAACAGGAATTGGGGACACAAATAGACAGGCAGAGGAGAGAGGCAAGGAAGGGACAGCAGCTTCTTCAGCTGTTTTTGCCTCCAAGGTGGGTATCCTATGAGAACAGGGCCATGGTGAACTCTTTTGTATAGGCTTATGTAAAGTGAGTGCTGTTTATGGAGTAATGATGTGAAAGATACTGATAAAGAGTCCGTTCACAAATAGCTGTGCTGGGTGGAGGCTGAGCTTCACTGAGCTTTGGAAACTGCCCTTCTGCTAAAGTGTATGAGGCAGTGGGGTGCAGCACTGCCCTCGGAAGGACTCATGCAAAGATTGCCCCTGCTCCAAGCAAACCCAGTTGAGGATCACTAGCTCTCTACTGCTGAGGGTATTCCTGCTCCCTGTGCAATGCATTCATTGCTTCAAATAAGTTAAAGCATATGTTCTACCTACTGCTGCATGCATTTAGTCCATATTAATGTTGGCAGAAGAACTAAATTGGTCATATGTACAATTTAGTCTTATGTTAAGAGAAGGAAAATGAATTAAGCATGACAAATTTGATATTGAGATGCCAAGACAGGAAAGCCTGTCACAGTTTCCTTTACAAGTCTGTCATAAAGCCCATATATATTCTTTCTATTAACACTCAATTACAGTGTATTTATGTAGTTCAGACATCTGCTCATGAAGTGTCATGTCAAGGGCATTACAGAGACTAACCAGAGAGCAGAAACAAAAAAAATGAATGAAAATAGAAGATAAAAAGAAAAGTAATGAAGAAGCTGAATAATTGGATTTCCAAAGAATATAACCCAATTTTTTTAGAGTTCAGAATGTGATAAACACATAAATGCACTGGCTTTCACAAATCATAGGCGTTGCTATGTGGATATAACTGTATGAGTTCGCAATAACAGAAACAAAGCTCGCTAAAGACACAAGATTAGACAACAAGTTGAAAATGGCCAGAACTCTTGAGCAAAATGGAGTCTCTTAGCAAAAGAATTTGTAAAGGTAAAAGAAAAAAGGGGGGGGTTGGAGGGAGGGGGGCTTGATATGAGAAAAGCTAGTGCCTGGAAAACGTAGGGTTAAAGTACTTTTAGCTTAACTCAGGTCGAAGATAAAGAACAATGTTTGTGTTGTAAGTCTGTGGTGAGATAACACGATTTAGTGGCCCCACTAAACATGAATGAATTATTTCACACCATCCTTCCACTTATCAGTAGGTTTAGAGACAGTGCCTCCCAAACATCTGCTAGCTTTGGATACTCCTTGTCTAACCATCCTGCAATAAATTTTTCAGGAAGGCCATACTGTTCTAAATCTTTGCCAGCTATCAGAAGAATGACAGATATGGCTGTTTTCAGCTAGTTTTGTAATTACTGGGGCATCCAACTGTGCCAAAGATGAAAAGTCTACCATGAGGAAAATTGCTTACTTCATCTTGAAGACCCCTGCCCACATAAGGGAGACTGCTCATTTCATCCTTAAGACCCCTGCCCACAATCACTGGAGGGCAGTGTGTAGATGCCAAGAAGAGATTTAAGATAACAAGTTTCTGGAGCTAATTATAATATTCCCCACCTATATGCAGGAATTATGAACATGTATATGTCTAATGCAATAGTGAAAGTATATAAACCTGTAACAAACACCAATCAGTGTGCCTCTGGCTATGAGCACACACCCAGTGCTGTTGCTTTTGCTTTATTGACTTTGTCCCTCAATAAAACTCTGTTATCTCAATTAGAGGACTGAGCTCGTATTTCACAAGAACAGAGAGGTATATAACACACATACTATCTAATGTAATATATGTAATGCCTCCTGCATCTCTCATAGGAAAAAAGACCCAGTATACACATTATTCCATGGGACATAAGATCTCTTAATTTTTATTGCAGAAGGATGTGTATTACAGTGGATTTTAATTCTTTTGTTGCTTCCTTCTTTCACTGAATTTTAGCACAAAGTCTGCTGAGACATATGGAGCATTGTTCCTGGCCAGGTGCATCACATATTGTGTGAGCAGTAATCTCATCTGGTGTTATGTGTTTTCCCAATAAATCAAGCTAAACCAGCTTAGAAGGATTGTGAATTATGTTTGGAGACTAGTTAGGACCTGCTACTATATGTATAAAGTAACAAAAAAACCTTTAAGGACTGTAAGTAAGTGTTGAAGTGCCTTAAGATTGCAGGTTTAAACTCGCCTTGGATATACTGAGATTTACTTACTTGAAGAGCATGGATGCAATCAATGATGGAATACTAGGATAGCCTATTCCTCTCTTTAACCTAAAGATCCACCTTTCCTTTGGCAATCACCAGGAACAGACACTTAGAAATAGCTGAAGATAAGCGCAAATACAGTGATCATTCTTTTCAGATGCATCTTGTTTATTCTATAAAACAGCCTTATAATTTTTCTTGGTGTCATTTAGCACTTGTGATATGATTAGTTATATGATTAGTTATGAATGGTCATTCTCATCTCACTGTCTCTGCTACATCCCCAGTGCTAAAAAGCCTAAATATATAACCCTTCAGGTTTCTTTTTTTCAGTCTAAGGGACTATGGGGTACTTGATATCTCATCAGATCAAAATCATTCCTACTTCTCAGAATAGCTGGTATTTTCCCCCCCTTTTTTCAGTTCTCTGAGGTTTATACTCTGCTGATTTTGGTGTAGGTGCAGACACAGTCCCAGATATGGGTGTACAACAGTTACATTATGAAGTTTCCTGCTTGCTTCTTTATTATTTTCCCAACAACTTGTAACTTTCTGCTTGCATGTTAACCTTCAGAGAACAATACAAAATGACTCCAATGTCTCCTTGATGGCAATAGGGAATTTAAAACCCACAATGGTATATGCATGTATTCCCATGTGCTTTTTCTTATATCTATCAGCACTGAATTGCATCTGCCTTTTATAACACAGCCAGTGTTGTGGTTTAAGCTTAGTCGTAAATTAGACAAAGCATGTAGCCTGCTTGTTTTCCCCCCACAACCTGTCCT
>WYDI02007690.1:0-18167 GCA_009867235.2 Psittacus erithacus | reverse complement strand
AGGACAGGTTGTGGGGGGAAAACAAGCAGGCTACATGCTTTGTCTAATTTACGACTAAGCTTAAACCACAACAGAAGAGGAAGCTGAGGTGCCTTAGTTTACTGAGTCACTTAGGCCCTAAGCCTGTACTTACAGCCTTGATATTCAGCCTAAAAATCAGTCATGAATTCTCATTCATCACCAATGGAACTTTTGTTCCTGTTTCATGGGCCCAGTACACCAAAGCATGAGACTTCCTCTGCCAGTGGCACACCTATTTAACACTTTGCTGGAGTTTTGTTCCCCCAGTCTTAATTTAAAAGGTCTCGATATGTATTTTTTTCCAAACCTTGTAAAAAAATTCAAGGAGAAAAGGGTAAAATTGAGATAAGTGATATGAGTTAACATACATTTCATGAAAGTTGTGTTAAGATTATATATACTAAGATAATTTCCACTAGAATAGAATTATGCCATAAAGTGCCTGGAACCTTATCTTGCTGTCCCACCAATTTTGTGCTACAATTTATTTCAGACAAGTTAATCCTTATTTCTGGCTATATTTTAGTTAAGAATTGTGGCCGCTGGTGGTGAAACTGGTCCACTAATGAGTTATCCCAAAGAGGAAACTTCAAAGCAAATTAAAAAGAAAACTGACTTGAGACAATTGCACACAACCAGCTGTCCAGTGATGCAACTGATTCAAGTATAAAATGACCTGAACTGTAAGTGACTCAAAATTTCTTGGCTTAGAGGAGAGAGAATATTTGCAGCATGAGATCATATAATCCTTTCTCTGAGCAACAAGATTGTCATAGGAAATCCATGTCCCTATAGAGATTGAACAGCAGAGCAAAAGCAGATATCTTTCAGAAGTCATTGTTTTAAATAACTGTAAAAACTTTCTCTATTGTACCTTTCATAAGCCATAATTCACCACATTTTTTGCAATCCCAATTATGAAATTATACTGTTATTAATTATTAAATAGCTGAGCTAATGTTGAATGCATGCTATCACATTTCATGAGGGTGATCTGTACAAGACCTTTCTGATAGATAAGAGTAACCAGAGCTATTTAATACGGAAACTGAAACAAGGAGATGAAATTGTTTATATAAATCTGTTGTATACAAGTAGCTCTTTCTGCTGAGGTCCCTGATAAGTTGGCATTTGCTGCCTATCTCTCTTTATCTATGTCATTGTGCCAAAAGGAGCAACATTAGTGTCTAATAGCAATATCCTCAAAGGTACTTAAGCAATTTTCTTCTCTTCTGCCCTTCAGGACATAGCCAGAGAAATGTAGATAAGCAGAGTGACTGATTCCTAAGCTTTGTTTATAAGAAATACTCAGAGCCTATCTGTTTACTCATGGGCACAAAATAGAAAGTTGTCTTTAGAGAAAAAGACAGTATAGAGAGGACTCTCCGGATATTACTTATAGCATAAGAATTCACCATTATCTCTATGGGATCAGAAGTTTAGAGTGAAGTTTGAGATACTGGTTTTTGCTACACTGAAATTTTGAGCTGATTTCGTTCTTTCAGTACGTACCATGGCAAAAGCCTGACATGACAGTAGAGCCCTTGTCTGTGAAAAGAACAGCAGCTACTATTTCCATCTATCTGAGGTTATATATCTTCCAACTGATCCCCTATTTTATTGTCCTTAAACCCAGACACTGATGTGGCTCTGCTCGTAATTACCACATGCAGTGATGCATTCCTCAAAGACACACCAGAAAAATATAAATTTGGATTTGTAGCCTCCATTTATTTAACCAGATTATAAAGACAATGTACTCGGAAGGCACAAATAACATTAGAAATACAGAGATGAACTTTCCAGGAGTTTTAGAAATGTGTCAAGTTTTCAACATTCACTTATGAATTCTTTGTAGAATAATCCTAGTGAATACATTTATAAATGTATTTCTAACTTCTTCCTGGAACTCATACATTATTTCTCCATTTTTCCCAGATGCTGACACTGGTGAAATAACTGATGAAGTTTGGTCTTTAAAATGTAACAGGAAAATTCATTGCTGCAACAGTATAATATCTCTTTAGATTTTCTTCCCTCCTTCTCTGAGTTACTTCTCATTAGCTCCATCCCAAAGCCAGCTTTTAGTGCAGCTGTTCCTGCCATAGCATATGCCTTGTGCTAGCTGCTCTCTGTTTCTGTCCTTCATAAGAGTTTCATGCTTATCCTGTCATCTTTCTGAAGCAGCACATATCATACCGAGAGTCAATAATGAGTTCAAATCCAAGTCAAGACAAACTCCCAACTAATGATTATCCAAGATAGACAAACAATGAAAGATGTCACCACTGTCATTCATTTTACTCTATTTAAGTCTATCTGAACAGCCAATGAGGGAAAGAGACAAGCCACTTGTCACATGTTAACCAGGATGTCCAAGATGCTGTCCAAAAACAGTGAGAGCTACTGAATTGATGGTTTCCATGCAATGTTGTCAGGACAGAGCCTGCTTTACGGGGTACCAGTCTACATCAACAGGCAGGCTGTACTCTGTGACTTCTGAGGGTCTGAACTGTGGCTTGGGATCTGATTTACTTGGGTAGTCCACTGTCCTTACGGTGAATCCCAAGAATGAGGAGGTGAATTTTAATGGTAAAATATAATGCACTTTCTTTAAGTACTGGTGGCACCTACTCTTTAGCCTGACTAACTCAGTTATTCCCGAGGATGCAAGTTACTGGATTAGTTTAAGGAAGTTATTCTTAAAACTAAAACTTTTTTTCCTGTAGAAACAGAGAGGTCCAAACTTCAGTCTTAAGCCCCACAACCTGGACCAAAGAAACAAAATATTGTCTTAGAATCATGCAGTAATTTTGGATAGAAAAGACACCCAGAGACCTTTAGTCCAATATCCACTCAAAGCAGGGCAAATATCTAAGCTAGATTCAGCTTTGAAAGACTGAGTTATTCAGGGTCCTATTCAGCTTCATCCAGTAGAGAGTCCAGCTAAAGAGCAGCAAGTCCTCACTGAAAAAAGTTCAAATCACCACCATTCTCTGCTTGTTCTGAAACCAGTGCCTGCTTAGGGAGCAGACAATTGACCTAAAAGGAAGAATATGCCTGCGGTTCCATACTATCCTGGTTTCAGCTGTGATACATACATGCCTGGATCTTTTGTCAAAGATGGAGCTTGATTGTTTCTTTTCATTCTGAAAGCAATACAGATTGAGCAAACTGAACAATGAAAAATTGCTCTTCTGTGTGCCCATGTGAAAAATACTCCACGGAGTTTTTACTGGGTTTTGCTAATGCATACAGAAAATGCATCTTTCAGGCAAAAAGAAAAAAGAGCTAGAGATCACTCCGGGACTGTGTCTAAGAACTGTGCTCTTCTTAGCAGCTAGAGATACCAGATACAAGAGAAGTTTCAACAAGATCATAGGTGGCATGGGCCCAAGCCCAAAATATAACCAACAAAAACTTACAAAAGAAAATACAGAAAGGAGGAAACTCGGGATATGACAGCCCCATTGACTGTTTCACTTCCTTTGAAACACAGAGTCTGCCTACTTTCCATTAAAGATCTCAATGGACATTTTTCTACTCTAAGAAATGCTCATAAGCTCTCCCAAACAATTAGACCATATCTTAGAAAGACTTTTTGTGGCTTGCTGTGACTCTGGTCTAGGCATTTCCTAAGTCATTCCTTTAATACATTTCTCTTTTAATACCAATAGCGACGTTTACAGCTGAAGCTGAAATACAAGTGGTGAGGTGTGGATGTTTTTTCTCATTCAATAGTATCAAGTGTGAATTTGTTTGATAAACACAGTAGCAAAGACCTGGTCCAACAGACATCTGTCAGTGATCAGGGAATATGCTTTTTTCAATGCAGGCAGCATCATAAAATCAGGAATAATTGTGCTTAATATAAAGATACAGACGACATAAACAATTCATGAATCAATCAAAGAGGTCATAGCCTGAGTTTTTCACTGATTCATATACCGTTTGTATCTGATTTTGCTCTGCATTAGATACCTTTATTCTCTATTTTTAACTCTTCTTGGTTGAGAAATCTGTTCACTCAAATGTCATATGCTTCCAAAGCCAAATATAGATATGAATTTCTTTGGGTTTTAGACATACGCATGGTGTTAAAATTCACAGTGGTGCATGTTAGGGAAAGATCCCGTTCTGATCTCACACTTCTGACAATCTGGAGCACCTCTTTCTACTTCAGTGAAGAAACAGCCATTGAATCATAGCAGAATGTGGGTCCTTGACTTTAGGGTAGCTCTGTGAACTATTGAAGGTATATTTTTCTTCCCCCAAAAATACGCATACCATGAACAAAAATTTTGCACACCTGTCTTTCAAAACAGAAGAGTACAGATAAAAGATTGGAACTACATAAAATTATATATAAACCTCAGGGATCAGATTTTAAAATATCTCAACTCCTAAATGTGCAGAACTACCTTAGAAAGGTGAGGTGCCTTTGAAAAACCCTCTAGAAACCTATCTGCTTTTTAAGACTACAATACGTCTTTTAAAAACTGTTCCCTAGGAAGTCAGGATATTAGTCAATAGGCAACTACACAAGAAACAGCTACAAATAACTATGCATCCCTTTTATATAAAAGAATACTGGCTTGAACAAGAAACGAATTTGGCTAATGTTACACATTTTGAGCGTATATAGGAACTGCTTGGCTATAAGGATAATGTTTGAAGAAAATGCCTCATTTACTCATGCAAAGGCTATTAAGGCTTCTACAAAGCAGAAAATCAGTTAATAGACACACAAAAAAACGTATTATCTTTAAAATACTTAAAGGTAATTATGCAGGTTTGCTTTTTTTCCCATGCCTGATACCAATGGTGATGAATTTGGTGACAAAAATACTGAAGATGTGTACTAAAAGTGGAGGGAGATGAAGGTGCTGGCAAATAAGTTTTAATTTTGTCTGATGAATTCTGTTATCTTCAAATTTAACTACCCAAAGTCTGTCAAACAGAATTGAAAAGAAACCCCTATAATTTAGACATAATTTCAGCCCAAAATTTACCAAGAAAATTGATTAAATGAAACAGGAAAAAAAGAAAAAGAAGAATAATTGTATCTAGGTAATAAATTCTTTATGAAGCATTTTTTGGACTTCATCTTACAAGTTCACAGTCTGAATATCCACTTCCTGAACTCCTATTTTAGTCTGTGCCAACAGGGATTTATATCTTCAGTGACTGTATTAAAAAAATCCATCATCCTGATTTATTTTGTGCCTTTTGACATTTTAGTTGTAAATCTAAGGCGCACAATGTGGTGTCCCCAAGTATCCTGTAAAAAGCAAAAATGCAAAAAGGAAATATAAAAGCTTCTGCTTGCATGTTCATTAGAACCATGGCAAAAGAGGTATCTCCTTGGGACAGTGACATAATCCTAGCTTTACAGCTGCCACCAAAATAGAACAGTAACTGGAGACACATAAATAGCGTAGATAATTACATTCCCTTTCATTAATTCCAAAACATCTGTGCATGAGTCCGCAGCTATAGTCAGACTTTTCAAATGTCAAAGTGATGCTGGTAAACCAATACTACCATGCATGTGACTATGCTATGATGAGCGCCCAGGTCAGCTAAGGCTAGCCCATGGGTGGCCCTAGTCTCACCCTGCTCCAAGTGGTCCTGCTGACCACAGCCAGTGAAAGAGCTCATGTGGGGACAGCATGGTAGTTCCTTAGCCACATTTACACGTACAAACTCTCCAATGCCTTGCTGGCTCATGGAATACTGCTTCACTGACATTTGCTGCAACTTTTTGTTTTGCTGAGTCAGTTTCCCTTAAAATAAAGATTTGCTCACATGAACATCAGCACTTTCTCCAGGTGACCTCATACTCATCCTCTTTGGAGATATTCTTTGTAAGCTTGCAGGCATGTTTCCTCTTTCTTCTATATTTAGTTCTGTGTAATTTCATCTTTCTTTTTTGACAAAGAGAAAGCTGATTAATCCCTATTTTTATTTAAGTTACAAGATCTCCCAAGTTCTCCTTTATATTTTTCATGTCAAAATTAGTGTTGTATTTTGTCTAGATTTTATTTTTCTTTTTAAAACGTGTTTTAAAATATAATGTTTTGAAATAGAAACAAACAGGATGAAATATGTTTTTATTTGTGATGCACACTTTAACAATGAGCTGAAAATCACTTATAACTGTGACCAACAATTAGACAAAATTCTTTGATGGCTTCATGTGTGTGCTATTGAAAGGATGACTTAACAGAGGATACGTTAACAGAGGATATGTACAGACTTAACAGAGGATACGTACAGCACAAAAGTATGTAATTTTAGAACCAAAATTACTATCTGGGAAAAGCATATTCCTAAATTCAAGGGTGTTTCTAAGACTTAATTCAGAAAAGAATTAAAAAAAAAAGGGGATGAAAATTTTTAGTTTATTTGCTAGCAGGACCTAATTAGCACCTTCAAAAACTAATCAAGGCAAAGCTCTTTGTATAGAAAGTTGGTTAATATTGGGATATAGGATCATTCTTATATGTATCAAAAAGTGCCTTGCCTTCTTTTGACTACAGTTTGAGAAAGCATTAGCTGGATTCAGTCCTACACAGAAAAAGCTTTTAGCCGCACTGGAAATCTTCTTGATACAAAACAAGACTTGAATGCAAACTGAAATACCAGTTTAATCCCAGAGTAGCTTTTCTTATTGTGGTTTAGCTACCTTTCCAGTTTAACTTGGGAGAGGAGGGGGAGGGGGGGAGTAACCAACCCATATCGCATAGGAAAATTAGAATTCATATCAGGGTTTAACTTTTCCTGAATATAAAGTCAAACTATATACCATACTAATATACTTAGCAAAAAATTTTACATATAGACCATATCTATATGAGTGTCTTTACCATCTTGTATACTAAAACAGATAATAACATCACTACAATGAGTTGGTAAAGGCTTTCTATCAAAATGTAGCATTAAAAAATAAAAAAGAAAGAAAAGCCAATGTCAATTCTTTGAGCAACATGAACTACACTTGCTAAAACATTTTTGGCCAGAATAATTTTGCTATGCTGGTTTCTCCAGCATAGCAAAACCTGGATAGACTTTTCTGGTTTGTTTTTCACACTTTATCTGACATATGCTGCAAACTTTCTGGAGGATTCCAGGCCAATATCTTCACAGAGTTTTAACTAGGATAGTTTCTATCTCCTTTACTCCTCTTCTCTTTTTTTCCGCATATGTTCATTATGCTTCAGATCAATTTTAAATTTTAGTTTTGTGTATAACCATATAACCATGATCCTAGGGTAAGTATTTCGGTCAGTTTGGGGTTTTGTTTTCTTTTTTGTTTGGCGCTGTTTGGGGTTTTTAATTATTGAATTAGTATGTTGTCATCAGAGTTTTTTGTGGCAGGAGAAATTAATAATTTATGGTTCTTTATCTTGCAGGAATTACCTCTGTACTGGTAGTGCTTCAACAGTCATGTTTCAAGTGGGAGCTGACAGAGCCTTACATAGCACACTTGGCAGAAGAGCAACTTACCACAGGGTAAGAGTGTGAAATTACAGAAATGTGATAGCTGCCAGGTACATGTTCTTATCCCACAGAAAATATGACTGAGCTTACCTCTTACCTGCCAGCTCGTCAAACAACGCACCAGGGCACAACATGCAGTGTGCAGTGGATGTAAAAATCCTCCACATAGAAGGCAGAGTAAGCACCTTAGATGAGACTTCTATCACACTTCTTACATATCATCAGCAACTTTGGCCCAGAAAGTCTCACTGAATGCACAGGAACTTAAGCAGGCACATGCAAATGTATTTACTCAGGGGTACAGAGGTGCAGCAAGAAAAACAGCTGAATATTAGAAAGAACTCATAAGAATTCTATTCCCTCCTATAGATAATACCTTCTCACTCTTCCATCTTCTCTACATGTAAATCACATTAACTTACGCTCCATTTCACTGACTTATACTCTAGTAAGTGAGTGTAAGTAGGTCTTAAGGTGTCTAACTGAGCATAAAGAATTCTAAATTACACATTTTACACATCACCTCTGAACTTAGCTCATATGTTTTAAACAAAAGCAGAGTAATACATTGATAGTTTGGAGGAGGGAGGACAGTAAATGTATGTCAATTTTGGTTTCTTGAAGTTACCACTGTATTTCATCAAAACTCATAAAAACCTCCTGCTTTTCTATTTGAACTGTTGTTGAATTCAAATTCAGATATGCACAAAATTCTTTAAGCAATTATTTAAGCAGGAAAAAAGAATTAGAAAATAGAAACACTATAGAAATCAGAGTTTGGGTTATTTTTCTAGGGTTTTTTCCTATCTCGGTTTTGATCTGTGCTTGAAAATAAAAGTTTCAGAGAAATGCATATTATTTTCTGGTTTGGACCATGCACTGAAATGTCTACTGGTAAACTTAATTCTGATTCACTGTCAATTTTACAGTGGAATTATGCATTTAAGTAAATTGCTGATGAGGTTTGTGGCAAAGCTACCAGTCTATGAATAGCATCTGAAAGTCAGTAAAATACTATTTAGAAACGGTAGACCTATTTATTACCAGATGACTTACTCCTGAGGTCAATTATTGCAACAAACATTTAATTAAATGGTGATGTGAATTTTATGAGCTTACTCAGTAAATGTAAGGCCTGTTCTGTACTTTAAAAAGGTGAATAACAGAACTGTCCCTTCATCATTCCAGTTAAAATTAATTGGTCTCTTGGAAGTCTTCTAGTTACAGAAAACATGCAAACTTCTTGGTTCATCTTCCCCAGAATATTATCTCCATTGACTTAAAAATGTAATGAGAATGAGCTTTCTCAAAGTTGAATAAAAGAACAATGTGACTTACTTTACTAAAAGAAAAAAAAAATCCTGAGGGTTATATTTTGCAAATGAGGGGTTTTGTGGATTTGTTTCTTGAGTATTTTTCCCCTGAGTCTGGGGGAGGGTTTCTTTAAAGTATGATGTGGAGTTGGAAGGGAAATAGTATTTAAGCTGAGAAACCTCTTATTATTAGTGCTCTGCCTCCACAGTTTTAAAAACAGATTTTGGTACATACGAGAATGGGGAATTGCATTGCTCCATGACTTCCTCTCTGATAACAAATTAATTAGATGCCAAGTGCTAAACGCTGGATTCAATGTATTCAAAGGGACACTTACGAAAACAAAAGAATTTGACATCTGAATAGCCTGTGTTTGCACTTCTGGAAACATTTATTATTTTAAGGCTTCAAAATAATGACAATCTGTAGAATGCAGCACTCACATTCAGAGCTTGTATTTCTTCACAAAGATCTTTTATTTCAATTTTAATAGAAGTCATTCTTAGAAATGGTAATTATATACCAAACTCACCCTGCCAGCACCACACTGTACAGCTATGAAAAGACTTGCTTTTATGCATTTGATGAACCAGAGATTTTCTTCAAATCCCTTTGTTAAAAGCCTGCCCAGTATTATGAACCACACAATCTTACAATCTTCATTCAAACAACATTTTCAGTGAAATAAAGACATTTTCTGGCGTTACAATACAGACCACCAATTTACCCTTACTTCAAATTACTTCGGCTGATCAAAGTTAAGTGAGAAAGACTTCGTGAGTCTCAGAATCAGACTCAATGAACTACTTGAATTTTTGAAACACAGATGTTTCACACATATCTGTCCTGTTTAGCATCTCTAACAATAACCTCAAGAAGGTGATGAAGTTTGCAGGTGACACCAAGAAAGGCAGGGGAAGAGTTGATACAGTTGAGGGTGGAGGTACCCAAACCTGTTGAAGGAATGAGGCCAACAGGAACTTTACCAAATTCAGGAAAGACAAATGTAAAGTCCTGCACATGGGAAGCAAAGCCTCTTGCAGTGTTGCAGGCTGGAAATGAGCCAGTTGCAGGCAGCTCTGCTGAAAACACCCTAGGAGTCATCATGAACAGCAAGCTGAGCATGGGCCAGCAGTGTGAGCCTGCAACAGCAAGTACCAACTGCACCCTGAGCTGTATGAACAGGAGGAGAACACATTCAGGAAACCAAGATAAATATTTATTCCCATTTATACACCACTCATTAGACCACTACGAGACTACTTTGTCTGATTTTGGCCCGATTCATATAGTAAATACATTGATAAAGAGGAGGGAGTTCTGCAAGAGCAACAGCATGATTGGCATCTGGATCCTTTGCCCTGTGAAGAGAGGTTGGGGAACCAGGACTTGATCAGCCTGGAGAAGAAGGTGGCCTTGGAATGACCTAACAGCTACCTGGAGGGTGTTGAGAAGACAGAGCCAGCCTCTTCACAGTGATTTGCAGTGAGTGGATAAGAAACAAGCATAAACTGAAAGAAGAGCAGTTCACATGATATACAGAAAAACTTTATCCCCACAAGAACAACCAAGATAAAATAGGCTGCCAAAAGAGGTTGCACAGTCTCCATCCTTGGACATTTTCAAGGTCTGATGGGATAAAACTGTGAGCAATTTCATCTGACAATGAGTTGACCCTGCTTTCAGCAATGTGTTCAACTAGAGCAAAGCAGTATTGTAGTAACAGTGGAGAGGAAGCTGCAAGAAGAGATGGCATGGGTGTCAAGTTGCCTCATTAAGGATTGCCTATATACCTCTCTAGCACTTGTGCAAGGTACTACTAGAGTTATTACACATCATTCCCAATAACATCTACTTTTCCTCTTCTGGTTCATGCAAATTTTGCACCAAGGAAAATAAGCTATTCCAGTCACAGCACATTTTGGAATGACTATGTGAAAGTCATTTATGTCAGCCAAGCTGTACATATTGGTCATGCACTTTTTAATGTCTTTGTCCATGAGAAACATATTTCATGAATCTTTGTGATCTCTGGTCCCAGATCTCTGGCTTACTGAATTTTCATTAAAAATATCTCTTTCTTTTTGAGTTTGTTGTGTTTTGGTTTTAAATGTGAGTATCTTAAAATTTTCTTTAGTTAAGTAAACAAATTAAACAAAATAAATACTTATGATTTTCCAGACTATTTCTTTTCCATTAAAATTAAAGGGGATATTATTTAGGAGATTAGATGATAACTGCTGAAAATTCCTATCAAGCAGCATGGTTCCCCCAGGTAAGCATACACAGGAAATTACTTTAAACATCCTTAGTAGTAATTAGCCCATTTTCCCCATAAAACTGTAAAAGTACTGTTGGAATGCTTTAAGAAATGCATTTTATTCACCTAATATGACAGAAAACTTTATCTGGAATCATTTTTCTAAATTGCGTAAATGCATATCCAGTCATATAATGATATTCTATTATATATTCAGATTTTTTAAATTCTATTTATTTTTCAGCTTCAAGTCAAGCATACCTATGAAAAACAATGCTAAACCTGAATATTGCTATAAACCTCCAGAAATGTGCACAAACTTCCAGTAGGTACACAATTAATCACTGGATCTGCTAAGATCACAGCAGCAACGTGTTCATAATTAAACTTTTCGCTTACCAGTGCCAAAAATATTGGCATGCTGCACTTATCTGCATGTTGTTAAGAGGTCTAAAAACTAATACAGTTGCTATCAATGTAAACCCTTTTCTGAGATGAGGAGGATGCAGAACATCTGCCATCTTCTTTGTAACAGGTATAACTGAAACTGAGGATTAAATCAGTGAGAACTCCTGCCTATTTAACAGAAACCAGTATGGGAGGATAAAGGAAACAGCACAGGTGTGGCCATCCCTGAGAAAATATCGAAGCTTTACAAAATCATTTGTAAAGCTTTTCCAGCTTTTGGGGATGATATCATCAACTGCTGTGAAAATAACTACTTCTCTGAAGTTAGAAGCAAAACACAGGGGAAAAGCAAACAGGCAATCAGACCGATGTAATTTTTATGACTCAAAAGTTCAGAGCCTGCAAGAAAACTTGAAGTTTCTGGGGTTTCAACACAGGCATCTACTGATAGCTGTGGGTTGTATAGGTTCTTTTGAAAGCCTGGAATCCATGAGGGTTTACCTTCAGCTAATCATTGTCTTCCAAGAAGATAAGAGAGGGTGATTTTCCACCCTACAATACCAAGAGACTGCTTCTGCATCCAGCATTCAGTGATTCACCACTGAGAAAGACATCCAGAGTAGATGCTTTGTGATTCACACTAGCTCGGAAAGAGTACTGCTCTTTCACCACTGTCTAGCTGGATTTGGGATTGGTAAAGGACTGACATATGATTTGATAATTTCCACTAACTTGAGCGGGAGAGAGTCCTGTGGTGAGGGAATCCCTTCTCAGAGCACTAACACTAGGTAAGCAACAGAAAATAGCCTTCTGCCGTGTTCAGCTGAAGGAGAACACGTCAAGAAGTTATCATCTTTCCCCTTCTTAGCACTTACAAAATCATCTCCCAGATATACAGACTGTGCAGGGTGGGAAGAGAGAGTGTATGACCTTTTATTAGTGTGCTGGCTTTGCTTATTTTCAGGCTGGGGTTAAACCACAACAATTAGAAAGCTGCATAGTTGCTTAATGCAAAGACACTAGGATAATACAGTGAAACAAGTTGCATAAATGTTGAATTTCATTTAAAGATTGTTCCCATATAGGCAGATCCCTGGCTATATGAATATATTTGTGTATACACACATTTGTACACTATACATGTGTATGGATGAAGATTCCTGACTATGCTAGAAAGAATTCACAAAAAATTATTTTCACAAAATATTGAGTTGCAAAAGATAACACAGCAAACAACCTTAATTTGCATTTAACACTGAAAAGTGATTGGCTTGTCCTGCTATTTCATGGTATCAGAAGTACAGTACATCCAAACAAACCAAAACTACTGATTAACAAGACACTGAATCTAAATGAATATGAAACAGCTTTCAGATATCCAATACTCCCAAACTTTTCTTTATCCCTACCTCACATTTTAGTTTTTATAGCTTTGATTTTCCTTTCAGCCTTCCTTTCACACTTTCACTGAAGACTGCACAAATAGTGTGAATTATATGTTCCCTGCATCTTTTTCTTTGAGGATTAATTTGTTAATAGTTTTCAAATCAAATGTGGTGCCACCAGGCATCTTGTCACTCTTTCACTTTGAAGGGAGGAGCCAATGATGAGAGAGGTCACAGACATGCAGAAAATAAGCCAGAACTATCTGGATGATGACAGTGAGGGCTGCCTCTTTGTAGAAGGCCCTCAAAATCCTCCCTCAACACATGACCAAAATATGGCCAATGCATTCCCAAAATGTAAAATACATCACATTCTTCCTTTTTCCAAAATCCTTTTGTGCTCTGGTGGATAACCAGAAGGTGTCTATTAAGCTTCAGTCATAGCATGGATTTACTGTTATCAGAAGATGGGGAAGGACTTGAGATGATATGTGGCCTGAAACACTGACATTCCAGCCAGAAGTTCTTTGCTCACAATCTGGTTCATGAAAAAGACTCTCAGTGGCAGCTCCAGAGAATCGGAGATGATCTTCTTGATCAGGAATTGTGCCACAATGTCACAAATATAGTCAGATCTTGCCTATGGTTCAGTATCTCCTTAGCTTACAGCCTGTCTCAGACAGGTTCCTCTCATAAACTTCCCTGGCAGTAGGGTGGCAGGAGTAGTAGAGCCAAAATCCACTGAATTTGAGAAATTATTGTTAAATGGAGAGGCTGTAGCAATAACTGGTTGAGGGGATAATAGCTCTAAATGATGTGGCCAGCTGCATAAGCTGGAACAGAGTTTCCACTTTCATCTGCCATTGCTGAGCAGAACTGAGAATGAAGACTGTGGTGGTCCTTGGTATACTAACATATGCTGTGTTTAGATAAAGTAAAGCACTTGTGGTAATACAGGAGGAGAAAATTTTAAGGGAAGACATGTTGGGAAGGAAAAAGGAAAAAAAAAGAAAAAGGCAAGAATATGCAATTTCTAGAAGATATGCATGTCTATGGAGCATGGCCATTTCATCTTCCACTTTGCATTATCTTTTCCTATGGGCAACTTGGGGCAAAGCTGAAAGTTACTAGCATTTGCTATCTGTCTTGCGGTGGGGAAAATGGCTGTGTAAAATACAGCAGCAAAGATTAACTGGGGTATTTTCCCTGACCCTTTTTCATTATCTTTTGTAAGCTATAACAGCACATTCTCTTGCACTTATTACACTGCTCTTAGTGATTTAGGGCTTGACAGTCTGTGGTAAGAGAAGGGGAAGTTAAGAAAAGTGTACAAGGAAGAAGAAAGGAAAGGAGTAGAACAGAAAAGCAGGCAGCATGAGAAGAGTTATGATCTCTGAAGCAATATATAAGTCAAATTGGAGAACTAATAGCAAGAAATAGTTAATACATAATATACCTCAACATAGATGAAGAAAATAATTACCTTACACAAGGGGCTGCAGTGGAAGAACCAATCCATTAGCAGAAAGAGGGTGAAAGCTAACAAAGGTGACTAAATGGCAGCAAAGAATTCATCAAAAGACTTGAATTTGCTATAGCATTTATCAAGGCAAATTAAATGGCAGGAACAAGCAAGTTGTGAAATGGCTGGACAAAAAAATGACAGAATTTATGACAGAGCAGCAGAGAAGCAGAGGACATGCAAAGTCAGAGATAAGGTCCATCTGCGGACCTGAAGGCCAGGAGAATGGAGATGCTTCTGGCTGTTGCTGCTGGAAATAAGTTTTTCTTGTGCTGCCTAGAGAATACCTCAGACTTGCTCCATTCCCATTGTGTGACTGGCTGTTTTTAGTGGAAGTCCTGTAGTCTCTCCAAAGCCATGTTATGCTCTATGCTGATGAAGATCAGGAAATAGACTAGAAACAGAATTCCTCAATCTTTCAAACATGGATAGCTGCCAGGAGCCTTGGATAAGTACCGATTGCTTCATTGTTTCTCAAGGATGAATGGCAGTATTGATAAAAGGTGATGCATTCTGCTGTTTTGGATGGAGAATGAGAGTGGCAGCTGGGATGTGTGGGTAGGTGATGCTGTAGATGACAAGGAACTGGTAATCAACAAAAGAGTGGAAAAGAAGAAAAAAACGTTACTCATAGGAGTTCAGATGAATCCATTTTACTTGTATGCAGAAGGTCCATATATGATTTTATCATCATCTGTAAATAGTTGCATGAAGAAATCAATATATAATCTGTAGTAGGGATCTATGGCTGAAAATTCAAGACAGGCAAAATCAAATGTATAATTAGCATTGAAGACAATTCACCATAATGATGGTTATGCTTCCAAGCTATATGTACTTTCTCAGCTAAAACTTACTAGCTTAATGCAAACATTTTTAAATCAAATTAGGCATGCTCTAGCAATGCTTCATAGATACCTCAGATCATTATACTGCTAGTTTTTAAATATAACACTTGTTAAAGAATGTTTTGCTTAATTTCATAGTATGGAGTGTATAAGGATATGAACTATTTCTGGTACTTACAAACTTAATTGAAACTAAATCAGTATACCAAAAGTTAAGGAGTCTGGTGAAGCATTTTTCATTTTTGTGATGGCTTCTGCTCTTTTTAATTTTTTTTAAGAGTTTGCACACACTATAAAAAAATTTCTTTTTAGTGAAAGTAGAAAAAATAATTACACAGAGATGAAAATAAACTGAGCCTCAGCAGATTTCTTGTGGCCTGTTACTATTTCTAGTATAAAGAATTACTAAGCAGTAAGGAGTACTTTGTTCACCTAAACTCACACAAATAAAGTTCCTAGTACTCTGAAATCACACAAATAAAGTTCCTAGTACTCTGAAATCAGCCTGCATAATGTAATGATACCACAGTTAGATCTGCCTGAATCTCTGTTAAAAGTAGAAAAATAAATCCATGCACATTCGTGTTTTCCTTCTGTATAAACTACCATAGTTTCATTGATTCCATTCGAGTTATACCAGTGCAAATCAGTTAAGAATCTACACCATAAAGTGTATACTTTTTTATCCTTCTACAGGAACCTTCTGTCTGATATCCTTCACCTAATCACAGGAAGGATTTCCTTGTGAAGGAAATAATGCTCATTTGTCTCATTCTGCAAAAAAGGAATGAGGTATCTGTACAATGCATAATTAATGCTTTTGACATTTATTTCTTTCAAAGCAGGCCTTTGAAATTTCAGTTCTTCACTCAAGTTGTGAATCACCTTCTGGGACCCAATTTTGCTAGTGTATGTGAAAAGATATCTTTGCTAGAACATCTTTGCTTTTAAAATAACATGTGACAAATGATGAAATGGGTACCTAGAAGAAAAAAGACCTAAAAGATAAGCATAAGCAGTTACATGAGAAGAAAATACTAAGGAAATATTTTAATTAAATAAAAATAAAACATGATGCGTAATAAAACCAAGAAGGAATGAAAACCATCACTAACAGTCCTTACCCCCTCCTGGCCACCAATCTAGTCATTATCAGTTGACAATTTTACAACACAAAAGAAATTACTGACAACAAGGAATCTGAAGTGATTTTAAGTTTTAGGCTATGTCAAGGACAGTGTCCAAAGCATAAAAGATAGACTGGGGAAAACTGTGTAGACAGCTGTGGAACATAACAGATACCCAATCCTGGGATTTTTCCTGCCTTGCTTTGGCACATTGGTCTTGAACATAAACATTAGTGTTAACGGTATAAACACTTGCTAAATGTGGAAAAAAAGCATTACCAGTATTTCTGGGTTGAAGCTGCTAGAAGGTTATAAACACATCTGGTAATTAAAAAAATTAAAAGCTGAAAGCAGTTAGCAATCAGTAATGGGTGGTCGAGGAGGAATAAATAATGAGGAAGAATGCAGACAAGTGCAGAAAGACATACACAGCATTCAAAATGTTAGCAGATGACAGTTCAGTGCAGATGACTGAAATGTAATTGTGACTTTGATGAGCCTTCATGGCACAAGACTACTCTATGTTCGAGATAAAATCTGAGGAATACAGGTGAAAACAGAAGAAAAAATTGGGAGACAAGTCATTGTGCTTCATTAATGACTGATAAGAAAGACATATCAATGCATATAATAATATAATCTGTGGATTAGTATGCGCATGCTTCATAAAATATGAGCATTTAGAAAAATAATGAGAAACAAAAGCGAGTTTCTTCATGTACTGTCAAATATAAAGTGTCTACATGAGCAGTCAGCTAGAAGATCATGTTTCCCTGACTTCTGCTTCTTCATCCGTAACTTTTTTAATCAAGATATGTAACTTGAACAATTGGCCAGGTAGTTTGTGGATTTTCGGCACATTTCTCTGAAGTGTCAAACAACGGCATGGCCAGAAGTAGCAGGACGTTGGCATAATTATACCAGGTTTTTGATCCATGACATCAAAAGTTGCACAGTGTGATCTGACTCAGTTGACCCAATAGATTTTGCCCCGCAAAAGCAGAAGACATTTTTTGCCCATTTATCTCTCAGAACTATAGAAATCCAGATTCATAATAGTAACCAAATACCCTCCCTTTTAGTACAACTACAGAAAAGATAGTCCCAAAAGATATACTCACCTGTCTGCAAGGACAGATCTCCTAGGAGATGATGAATGACTTAATATTACCCCCTGCCAATCTGGAATAAGTCAAATGAATTCTAGGAAACCTAAGGTAAGCAGACCAGGCCCTGAGGATATATGCGCTCATGGCACAAACATGATTCAGCATTCCTGGCCACTTTAGAATATGGAAAGAAAAAAAAAAAAAAAAAAAAACAACAAACCAACAAACCAACCACAGAAAAAAAACTGGGGGTGAGAAAGGGCAAAACCAACTCAAAACAAGTGAATGCAAAAATGCAACCTTAGTATTAACAAGAAAGGATATCAAGCCACAACTGCTAGCTCCCATCCTTTCCCAGTTACACAACTGAAAATCATGAGATACAAAACCTGCATTTCTAGTGGAAATTATGATGGCAATCTACAACATGGATGTGGAAATCTCAAGCAATATTGATAAGGAATTTATTTCTTCCAGTAATTATCTTACTCACTTACTTTGTATTTGTTATTTGATTGGTTTGTTGAGGCTTTTTTTTTAGCTTTTTTTTTCCAGTTTCAGGATTTGTGATCCTGAAAATTAGGAGACTTCCCTGAAGTTAATGAAACTTCTGAATTTCTCTGAGATTAGACTTTGTCATTTCTTTCACTTATGCTTATCTTGTTAGTTC